>NQII01002149.1:0-204582 GCA_002778355.1 Clitarchus hookeri
GTAGTTCTTGTGTAAACTCCAGACAATATATTCGTCCTTCAAAATGAAACAGCAACCGACTACATTATTGCAAACGCCTTAACCTTCAGGCATCATATAGTCTATGCCGGGAAGACGTAACTACGACGCTATAAGTCACCCTGTCTTTCACCGTGGCGTAGCGTCACTGTGTTTTAAGTGGGTAGAAGTTAAACAAGGCAGTATGGACGCGATGTGCGGCGAAAACTACGCAGCAATATACAGCGAGAACTAGATACATATACTACTCAAAATAAAAAAAATTGTCACGAATTTGCATGGATATAATTTATCTACTCGGCACCACTTTGCTGAAACTAAAGATATACAAACTTCTCACAGCTTCCGAAAAATGAAAAAAATACAGCATTTGTTAAGGAACACATCTTATGCCTCTCATTGATAAATTAACATAATGACGTGTAGAACAGAAAATGTTATTGAACAATTTAAAAAAAGAATTTGGTAATTGTGCACTTCTGTGGACTGTCAATAAACTGTGTTGCCACCTATTGCCTGCACCATTGCAGCACAGCTTCTTGGCATACTCCTGACCAATCTTCGGATACACGTTTGTGGAATGCACTGCCACTTTTCTCGTAGATATTGTTATAACATTTCTTCAACGCCATAACATCATTACCCTGGACTGGCCCTCGTGTAGATCCAATCTTGCACCTAAGGGATAATCTGAAAAGGTAAGTTAGAGGACGTCGAGACCCTCCCGGAACACCAGTCCATCTAGAGAAAGCCATAGGAGAGGAGTGGCAACATACGACACAAACACGTAACTGAAGACTCGGTAGGAGTATGCCAAGACGTTGTGCTGCAGTAATGCAGGCAAGAGGTAGCAAAACATATTTTATTGACAATCCACAGGTGTGCAAAAATACCACGTGCTTTTTTTCAGTTTGTCCAAGAACCATTTCTGTTCTACACATCATTAAGTTAATTGATCGATTATAGGTACAAGAAGTGTTTCTTTACAAATGCTATACAGTTTTCAGTTTTCGGAAACCTTGAGAAGGTTGCATATTTTTAGTTTCAGCAGAATGGTGCCGAATTGGTATAATATAAATCCATTGAAAGTAATGACGACTTTCTTATTGTAAGTAGTTTATAAAAGGAAGGAGAATTATTTTGATGTTAATAGACAATTTATAAGACATTTTCCATAGTCTTGTCTTCTAATTTACACTCCAACCTCTCGTGGCGCAGTCGTGCGCCGCCGGTCTGGGGCGGGTGTTTCTAGATTCGAATCCTAGGTAAGACATGGCTGTTAGTGAAAGTTAGGTCATAAGTTAGTTTGTAAGCTGTCCCCTGATAAGCCTTCAAGTATAACACCAGCGGACGTTAATAAGCCCAATCCAATCTATTTTGTACATATCCATGCAGCAAAATGAAAATACGAATACAAAGACTTGACATAAACGCCATTGTCGTTTTCCATACGTAAAAAAAATAGTTATTTTTATTCTCCTTGCAAGCAAACACGTATTCTTCTTATTCGTGGCAGGATATCGCCGACAACCGCAACGCAAAAATATTGTACAACACAATCGTTGCCGACACACTGCAACAGACTGTTGCCTCGTCCTGATTGGCTACAGATCATCGCAACGCATAGCATCACAACGCATTACAGTATTGTGGAACCAGCTTAACGAGACTGGTAGCTTACAAGGACTTGTAGATTGTGTAATAATCCAACCAGTATCATAAGCGAAGTAGAATTGTTAACAAGTCCAGTTTTAACAAGATTTAAAAGCTTTATTACTGTAACATTTACAGTTTTTATTGAATTTAAACGAAATGTGAATAAATACATTGAATCCATTCAATTTTCTCGGTTTCAGACAATTATGTATACCATAAGAATGCCGAGGTTTTGATATTACACGCAATTTCATAATGCTGGCATTTTTATACCATTTTACTGTAATGTAATAAACAGTTTTGTAGTAATGCCTTTAAAATTAATAAATTGTTATTTCCATTTATGTGTTTGACTTAAAATTAATTTAAGTGACTCAAAATTGTCGTTAATTTTTTTAATTTTATTTTTATTTATCTGTTGTAATGAGTGGAATTAAAGATTTCAAATTCTCATTTCAATTTGCACACAATCAAATACAGTACCTTATTTGATACAAAATTCACTTAAAAACAATAAGATAGTATGATTATGAAAGTAACATCAACAAACACTGCTGAGTTATAGACTTTTAAGTTTGCGTGCCAACCAGATAATATTATTTTTTTAAATGCCACCCGTTGTACAATTATACGAAATAGGGCCTTGGGGGTATTTTGCGTGACCGAAGACTAAAGTTGTGGAGTGCTATGGGTAACCCAGGTTTATTGAACATATGCCTCATAGTTTCTATGCGCAAAGCACTGAACTGACGTACAGTCTTTACATAGGCAACTTGCCTCTTGAGATTCCCAGCGGTGAACTTATAATTGAATGGCTAAAGAGAAAAGTGTGCAGCTCGCCCGTCTCAACTTTAAATATCTTGCACGTGTATTTTCGTACACAAAACATATGTGAATTGTGTTGTTTCAACTATTTTCACTTATAAAAAATACACAAAGGAACGGAAATATAAACCGGAAACTTGTCGTCGTACATGACGTGTTTATTTAATGCCATTCCAATTGGTTATCTTTGTCGCGTACAGAATATTAAAGTATAATGAATAAGATAATTATTTTGAAGTTCTGCGTGCCGTTCTGCAGCCCCGCCAGGCAGAAACATTAAATATGTTATTACGTTATACCTGTTATTGAAGTAACAATACGCAAGATATGCTTCAACATTTTGTATTATTAACATGAGAATGTCACATTTATATGATATTTTATTACTGAAATTTGAATCACGCTGAAGTGCTGTAATGTAAAATATTATACGAGTATGACAGTAGTGTTTCGGGTTGAAATTTCCCCCGAATTGCGACAAGGCGTTTGTAGGGAAACACTATATATTTAGGAATGGGGAAGGAATCTGCCATTGTTGGTAGTAAGGAACCACTCCAGTGATTTCGGAAACCTGGATAACCAAAATAAGGGTAGCCAAGCTGGTAAAGGAACCCTGGAGCCCACGAATACGAGATTAGTTTCTTAACCACTGTGCCATCTCTTTCGGTTGCATTGTACATTTATTTGGCTTCGATGACCAGAAGTATATGGACGTATACTTGTGGCTTGAGATCTCTAGGTCTGGTCGCAGCGACTGGAAGTGAAGGTGGCTGTTACCAGACGTACTGAGTAGTGCTCTCGACTCAGAAGAGTGCAAGTATCGTGATATAAACTGTTCAAAGTAAAGTAAGTAAATTTGAAATCAACATCTGTAAATAAATCACTGCCCATTACCGTACCGTACCATTATTAGAGTGTGGAAGATGGGTAACACGCATAGACTCCAAAAATTTAGATTATTCACTAGACTAACGCATGAATAAAATCATCAGGCCTTTAGCAATGCAAATTTTGCATATGGTGAAACAAATTTATTTAGGGTGATCCCTACACAGATAGATATGTTGGCCTACTTATTTGTTAGTCCAAACATACCAGTAGATCTACATTATTAATTCTACATATGCTACCTCGGTTTGTACATTTAACAACGATCGTTCAGTTTTGTCTGCTATTACGGTCAACACTTGCCGAACTTCCTAATTTTGACATGTTTGCTATTGGTGTGTGGAGTCGACTGTATACAGGCTATCCCAAATATTTACACGTTTTGAATGAGAATAACAGAGAAAGTATAATACTGAAGACAATATGCTGAGATTTCTTGTATTTGACGGTATAAGGACAATGGTGTGTGTGTGCGAATGTTAATAACCGTTATAGATGTTTAAAATGGCCACCATCAGCAGAAACACATTGTCTGCGATACTGTAGAACACAACGACCAACATTTATTACGGTTTCCATTTGAATGGATTCACAGGCGGTCACAATCGCGACTCTCATGGCACCCAAAGTCTTGGCTTTGTGGCGTACAGTGCTCTTCAGAGTTCCCCACAGATAAAAATATAACGGCGGCGTTTAATTAGGAGATCTGGGAGGATACTCACCAGTCCATCGTCTCCCTATCCATCTCCCAAAAAAATGTTTGATCCAGAACCGACCTTATATCTCGATGGTAATGTAGTGGTCCACCGTCCTGCTGGAAAATACAATTCTCATCTGGGTAGAGTTGGCGAACAGCTAGCACATTGCTTTCCTGCAACATGGTATGGTCACTTTAACCAATCACTGTTCCGTCACAGAAGAATTGCCCCACAAGTGTTCTGACGTACATAGAGCCCCACACTGTTAAACCTAGGATGATTAACTGCCTTATCTACCACAATGTGAGGATTCTCATCGGCCCAGTACACACAGTCGTGGCTGTTGACAGTTGTATTAAATTTAGAGGTTCACCTATCGGAACAAACAATCACTTCAGTAAAATATTCGTTGTCATTGCACATATTCACATCCCACTCACAGAATACGATATGTCTACTTTGGTTGTCTTCATTCGTAGCATGAAGTAATGTGGGAATATAGGGCATCCACTTTACGTGGTTGAAAATGCGATGGTCACTTCATGCCCTGACACCTGACCCAAGCGCAGCTTGCCGTAGGGACTTCGAATTCCTGGGGTAACGTCTGAATGTGCGCAACGCAGCCCCACACTAACTGCACTTTTTGTCAGTCCCTTCTTGCCGCACCATTATATCTTCACATCACACACAATTCTGTACATCACACACAGTAATGTTCCTCTCAAACTTACCATGTAACCTTGTCATTGTTACATGTGACAGTGGTACTGTATCGAGTTCTGCCCTCCGCAGTCACTACTTCTTGATCATGTCCTCATATTTCCAATAGCACTTAAAACCCACTTACGTTGCTCGAAATACAAACTTACCTCCTCCATTTCTTCTACAATTGTACATATTGCTGCCGCTCGCAGCTACAAATGAATCAACAAGAGCAGAATGGCTACACTTGCTCGTACACATCTAATGTTGTCCTTATAGTATCAAATACACATAATCATCTCAAACTGTTTTTAACAGTGTCTCTATTAATAACATACAAACAGTGTAAACATTTATTTACTACCGAATTTATTAATTTATTTATTGTGTTAATATTTCTTCTTTATTTACAAAATGAATGGTTGAATTCGAAATTCCTCAACAAAATCTAGTATAATATGTTATGACCCCAACGCTATTTTTTTTATCAAAACCAGAATGACACCTATCCTTATTTGTAAAGACTGAACACAATTCACTAGATACCGTGTATCTCTTCACTCGCTCAGGGCTATAGTTGAACTGACGACGGATCTGAAAACTGTAATGTATACACAGTTTTACGTGCCACTTGGTGGATCGGCACAACAAACCTGAGGGAGTTTGGTCAGTCCACCAGTCCTACTAGTATTGGAATTGTATTGGAATGGGCTTATTAACGTCTCCCGATGTTATGCTTGAACGGCTATCAAGGGTCGGCTTACAAACTATCTTATGACCTACCTTAAACTATCTCCGATGCCTTGCCTAGGATTCGAACCCGGTCCCTTGCACCCCAGACCGGTGACTCGGCGCGCCAACGGACTGCTCCACGGGAGGTCGGCATGAGTCCGACAATCGGTCGTTAGTCCTTCCTCCACAAGTCAGATTTACCCGTTACATTCCGTCCTGTCATTCCTATCGTTCGACATAACAGTGTGTAAAGGGGACTTTAAGATCGTGCATCACATGCCAGTCAAATCAGTCATGCTGTAGGAGGATGCTCGGAGGTTTGTATAGGCATTATTGCAAGTGGATCATTTCTGATCGAACAGTAAAGGAGGTACATTTTTAGAAAATTAATTGATAATTCTATAAAAATGCATTAAAAATACCTTTTTCCGACCATTTTGAAGTGGCTTTAAAAGTAACCATTGAGCACAAATCTCCATTTCGTCCTAATAGAACCAATCTTCCGTTATTAACAAAACACATTGCCGCTTTGTCTTCCGTCATCACCGCGGTAGATTTTGAGTAATCATTTGAGAACGAGCGCATTACGCACACTTTTAGCATATTGGGTGTGCACAGAAGTGCTGTAAGCTGATGACTCGAAGCAACTTACCGCTTGGTGTCGTAAACTAGAGTGCTAAAATATTATTATTCTCCTCTTTTTATTCCCGTTTATGGAATGAGCTCGCGCACACACAAAAGTAGATGCTATACGGCAGCTGAGTGAGGCCTGCTGTGATGCTACTTGATAACAGCACTTCTGAAGTGAACAGAAAAAAAAACGTATTGCTTATAAATCATAGCGGTAATCACAAATAGCATTACCAATTTTTTTAAATAAAAGTTAAAAATCAATATATGGTTATGTAGATAAGATTTAACAGATTTTCCTTAAAAGTTACATGTAATTGTGAACATAATCTGCACAAATTTCAATAAACATCATCCCATTGAATCTGCATCATTATCTCTGGTTATTAAAAGGCACACACAGAACAGAGTAGTTATTATGGTTACTTTTAAATAATAATTTCATATTTTCGAATTTAGGGGGTCTATAGTAGCTTGAAAATGAGATTATGTACGTGTTTTATGGATTCCTTGACGGCTTTCCGGACATTAAGCAAAATATACTAAGTGTAAACCATTACCCTTACGTAACTTCAGAAGAAATCTGGCAAAACACTTTAATTTTGTATATATTTATTTCCACCAACTTTCGGCATTACCTTTGCAGTTACTGCAGAAATTCAAAGTACTAAAAATCATGAAAACATTTAAGTTAATATACGCATTTCCTTTTAACTATGATCTTTGATGAATTATTCCTATCTGATAGGAAACCGGCTTCACTTCGTCACTTTAAATTACATTATGTTGAATACCAGCCATTCCGTTTGCCATTACAACGTTCATTTAAAAGGAATGATAATTTATTTTCGTTCGGTCGTTCATCGAATACGCCTTCAGTGTCACGTTGAAAAAAGCTTGTTTGATCATGAATTAATTTTTCTGCCTTAATTGGTTGAGGTTTCATATTCATTCCCGGTGATGCCACGGCGTATTCTCAGATTTCCTCCAACTTATCATAAATCGCAGTGCATATTTTAACAATTTGCGTCTGAGTGATATGCCATTAGCCACTGCGTGAAAATGATATTCTGTACTTTATTATTGCTACTGTTTTCGGGCGTATCAATTTTTATTTGTACAACTTTTTCTCTGCGGGCTTGTGCCTAGTGAGAGACTACTTAAAAGAAAAGGGAATTAAATGTAGATATGAATTTATCACATCATAATCAGTGGTGTGCCCGAACTGTTTTCCAGGTATACATGCTTGTTGATTGTAGCGAGGAAGTGATTCGCGATACCAGTTTAGTTCTGGCAATCACGGCTGACTCCATGTCGGATTACTTCCTTTCCTGACAGCAACGTGGCCTTTCCTGTATGAACGGCTCTTTTGACCAGACACGAACAGGGAACCCAGTATATCGAGTCTTCTGGCAGGTCTTTGTAACCAACACGATAATATTGATGGCGCGCCTTTGAGTCGGCACCTATCTCGCGTCGACAAACTTCCTCCTGCTTTGTATAGCGACCGGACCGCCTTTCAGTTGCCTGCTTCCCCACTTTCGCTTTTCCTTTTTGCAGCAAGAATTTTTCCACCTCCCAAAACTTGGAGAGGAAGAGGAAACTGCGAAATGAACAAGCCAATAACTTTCGCGGCGAGAAAGATCAACACTGGAACATTTCTTTAAAGCAAAGTTCCCAAAATGAACTTCAATACTGATTCAGTTAGATAAAGGTTTCTTTCTTAAGTATCATGTTCGCGAGTTTCTGCTGTAAGTTTTATCGCGATGGAAACGCTATTGAGAAACAACTCCTCTCCCAGTTGTAGAGGAAGAAATATTACGCCGATAACTGGTGGCAATTCGTATTTAAAATACAATATATTACCAAATATCCCATATTTTTCTAAGTGGCAAAACTCGATAGCAAAGCCTATTTAAAAGACATTTAATAAAGCAGAAATATTTATAATGCAATTAATATATATCATAGATGACGAAGTTAGCAGCAATGAGCAACAACAAATGTTAAAAATATTCGCAAATGAACGAGAAATAAAACATAAGATGGAAATATTTTAGGCGTATATAAAATATGTACTTCTATAAAATTTTGAATTGCTTACCCAAATATAATAATCAGTTGCTAATACGTTATACAGATAAACAAAAAATTAATTATGAGAAAATTACATTTTTTTAAGGTCCCGTAAATGAACAGAACATTTCTTTATTTTACATAGTTTTGAGTTATGCGTATACTCGAATTACGTCATATTAGACTAACAAACTGCTTTAATTGGGAATGTGAAATATGTTTTCGGTTTGTTGAAAATTAGGATGTAAAGAGAGTTTTTCCTACTCATGTACCATGTCCGCAGCAACCAACTGTTTCCTTATATTTACACATATTTAGTTACTTTTATCCGAAAGGCAGGCATGTAGAAAACTCTAAACCATACTTTTCCACAAAAAAAATATTTTTTTTGTTAGGAAAACCTCTTTACGATTGTAAAATAAGTGTCCATAATAGTTTTGCGGCTTGGTACGAATCTGGACAAATATACAGCCCTATTGCCATTGCATGGGTTTCGCTCGCACTTGTAGTATCTGCCCAGAACACGATGTGTGTTTCTCTTGGCATGTGTTTTTCTAAGCCTTTTGTTGTAAATGTACTTGATTTCATGTTATTAAGGTAATTTCATAGTCTCTGGAGTACTTTTTATTCCTCGTTGATCCAACGGAATTTTTTCATTACTTGGTCTTTACTTTGCACTTGGATGACGTCTCTGCCTCAACGTAATCTCTAAGACACGCATTATAACACCAATTAGTACTTTATTGAAGAAGGGGAAAGCATTTTACAATCACACATATAATGATATGGTCAAAATATTTCGTTGTGATATAAGGAGAGCAGAACGAGTTCGAAAATGAATACCTTGTCCGTAGAAAAGGAGTAATTTCGCCTCCATTTACCACCAATGTTAATTTTTACTAGTAAATTGCAAGATAACTATAAAAACTTATGAATCGCCGTTTGCTGGACACACAAAAGAAACATAAAAACTTTGGAATTGTTTTTTCTAAAGTCTAAATTATAATTTTAAATATTTATTTTGCCACTTAAAACACGCAGTTTTTTCTGCTCAGACATGTTATACGAGAAAAAGTGTTTTCCCATCAAAAACTAGTAAATGTTTTTATTGCGGCTGAGTAAATAACTTTATTTGTGATTGAATACCGCATTCACCATTGGCTTAATGTTATTACTTTTTAATTAAATTAACCAAATCTGTTTTAATGTGTCATACTGCAAAATACGTTTTGGATATAGGCGTGTGTTGATAGTCGAGTGAGGAAACGGTATATCACGTTACCCGTCTCGAACTTCTCGTCTCACGTGACAGCTTGACACGGTGTGGCGAGCGACTACAGAAACACTTGCAGAGTATTTGCAGTTCAGGTGCAGAAATCATTAGTATCGCCTCGTTTCAAGTGTAATGTAAATAAATAAATAATGGAGCGTCGACACAGTACGAAGCGAAGTGGGTAGTGTAGTGCTCAGACGAAGAAAAGGAAGCTCAAACATTTGCAGGAATACTACAATAGAAAAAGGTAATACTGTACTACATTTAGTAAGTAATATAGTTCGAAGTCTCTTTTATGAATTTAAATACATGTGTCAGAACTTACCACGATCCAGACCGAGATTCGAACTAAAAACCTTGTGGTCTGAAGGCTCCTGGCAACGAAGGTGGCATCCATTCGCTAAGATGTTCATATTTTCTCACTGTTCTAAAATACATTTGAACACTTCTTGTACACACATGCTGTCTGATACAGTTTCGACAAGAATTTTAATCTGACGCTTATGTAGTATTTCACAAATAATTTAAAATATTTCACTTTTTATTTATTAAACATTTATTTTAAAATAAAATAAACAAATTGAAATCACTGCGAAACGACTATATCGTCTCGCGAAACGGTCTGTTATTACTTTTAAATAGCTACAGAAAGTGACTTGTTTGCAGTAGTGTTGTTTACATAAAAATATGATCAGGTGTCGAAAATCCACTAAGCAACTAGTTCGAAAACGTATGTGTTTACAAAAAAAAAACTCTACCTAATACAAGGGTTATTCGGAAAGTAAGGTCCGATTTCTTGTAAAACATAAACCGCCACAAATTTGTTCAAAAACATTTTTTATTTAATTCCTTATATGTTTCTCTATTTTTCTACATAGTTTCCATATTGGTTTAAACATTTGTCATAACGTTCTACAAGCTTTTGTATGCCTAAGTCATAGACGTCTGCCGCCTGTGAGGATAACCAGTCCGTAACTGCGTCTTTTACCTCGTCATATGTGACGAAGCGCTTGCCTACCTAAAGGCGTTTGCTTTTAGGTAGCGGAACAAGTGAAAATCGCTCGGCGCCAAGTCTGGACTGTACGGTGTGTGGTCAATCTGTTCCCATCCTAAAGATCTGATCAGATTTTGGGTGTGAATGGCAGAATGGGGTCTGGCATTGTCATGCAGCAACAAAACTCCAGACGTCAGAAGGCCATGTCGCTTATTTCGTATTGCTCGTCGAAATTTAATCAGGGTAGTGCAGTAAGCGGCTGCATTGATTGTTGTCCCTTGCTGCATAAACTCGACTAACAAGACTCCATGTCTATCCCAAAACACGGTTGCCATAACCTTGCGTGTTGAGATTGTCCTCTTGGCCTTGACTTTGACTGGTGATGTCGGGTGACGCTATTCCATTGATTGCCATTTAGACTCTGGGGTCATGTGAGAAACCCACGTCTCGTCCCCTGTGACAATCTTCTCTAAAAATGTATTACCTTCCTTATGATATCGGTCCAAAATATCTAGAGCACAAGCCATTCTTTTCATTTGGTGTTCCTCAGTAAGCAGCCTGGGAACTTAACGTGCGCACAATTTGTGAAATTGCAAGTTTTCAGAAACAATTTTGTGCAAAGTTGTTCTACCCACATTCGGAAATTCCAATGCTAAAGTTGAAATTATGTATCGCTGGTCTTCACGCATCTTTTCGTCCACGGCTTTGACCAAATCTTATGTGATCACTGATGGTCGGCCTGATCGCGGTTCATCATGGACATTTTCCCGTCCGTCATTGAAATCTCTCACCCGCTTAAGCACTTTGCTGTCACTCATCGCATTGGGGCCATACACTTGAGTTATCTGTCGATGAACTTCCGCTGCAGAAACGTTCCTTGCTGTCAAAACTCGAATCACTGACCGTATTTCACAGTCGGCGGGCTGATCAATTGTTTTAAACATTTTGAACTGACACTGTAAATAGCNTCACTGACCGTATTTCACAGTCGGCGGGCTGATCAATTGTTTTAAACATTTTGAACTGACACTGTAAATAGCACATTGCAACAATACCAATGCAAATTGCGTCGTTTGACGAGCAAGGCATGCCGGGAGTCGGTGCGCATGCGCGTTACAANCAATACCAATGCAAATTGCGTCGTTTGACGAGCAAGGCATGCCGGGAGTCGGTGCGCATGCGCGTTACAATGTTCAAACGACATTCGATTAGCTACGGTGATTCGGACCTTACTTTCCGAATAACCCTCGTATGTTAGTTGATTTTCAGTCCCGGGGCCGCAGCAGCTGAGTGGCTAGCCTGCTAGCCTCCCACGAAGACGAACCGGGTTCAATCCCCAGCTGGGTTACCGGATTTTCGCAAATGTGAATCGTGCTGGACGGACGATGACGTTGGTCAACCGGTTTTCTCGGGATCTCCCATTTCCCCCACCCTTTCATTCTGGCGCCTCTCCATACTCACCTCAATCACCCTCATAGGCTCTCAAGACATCGCTGTTAAGAGCCGCCCAATTCTCTATACTCACTCACTTTTCAGTCCCCAAATAAATTTTAACACTGTGAAATTTAACAGTTTTAATGCTAGTGGTATAAGTAACGGATGTATGGTATTTGACTCACTGTAATGTTTCCACACATGCTGACAGCCGACAATTTTAAATATACAATCATCATGTTAGAGGACAATAAAAATAAGCACCTTCTTGTAAAACGGTTTCCAGTTCGTGCCGGAATATATACTGCCAGACAATGAAAATAGCGCACCGTATACCTGGCAGTGATGCTGCAATCGCCGACCAGCGGTCGTAGAGACCGGCGTGTAGTCGAAGCCGCATTAACGCGAGAAACACCAGCCGATACCAAGAAAGCGTACATAGTAAAGAATAATGCCTGACAGATGCGAAGGACTTCGTTTTACTTAATTGATAGACATCGAGAGAGGACTCATAATCGGGCTGAAAACCGCAGGGTGGTCGTATCGTCGTATAGCCCACCATGTGGATCGCTCAGACTATACTGTCCGATGCTGTTAGTAGCAATGGATACGTGAAGGTACTCACACATGGAGGACCATCTCAGGACGGACGAGGTCAACCACAAGTCGAGAGGATTGACGGATCGTGTACCAGGCGTGGAGGGATCACATGGCAACCCGGTCTACGATACTGTCCAAGTGTTGCGGCTCGTGTGTGACCACGAAACATTTTCCGACGCCTTGCAAAGGTGAATCTGTGATCCCAGTGCCCATGATTTGTGCTGCCATTAACTCTGCAACAACGGTGGCTCCTTTAGCAATGGTGCCAGGCCAGAGCAACATAGAACGCCTCAGACTGGCGATGTGTGGTGTTTAGTGATGAGTGTGTCGCTTCATTATGGGGACTGATGGTCATCACACCCGGATGTGAAGGGCTCCTAATGAACGTCGCAATCCCAATCTCGCTATTGTTATAGAGCGGCACGCTTCCCCCACGGCAGGTATTATGGTCTGCGGAGCCATTACCAATAATAGCAAATGCGCTCTCGTCGTGCTACATGGAACATTGACTGTCCAGCAGTATGTGTATGATAGTATACGCCCCCATTTGCTTCCATTCTGGCCGGAATTTCAGGTGCGATATTCCAGCAGGATAATACCCGAACGCACATGGCACGGGTAGCCCAGGACTGCCTCTGTCATGTCCAAACACTACCATGGTCTGCCCGTTACCACGACATGTCCCCAATTGAGCATGTGTGGGACAAGTTCAAACGCCAGCTACCGCCATACCACAGTATCTGGTATTTGTAACACACTGTCCAACAATTGTTGGCGTGTCTGCCTTAGGACAACATCTGGCATCTGCTCGACTCCATTCCAGGCCATGTTGCGGCTTGTATCGCAGTTCGAGGGAGTGTGACGCACTATCGAAGATGACTAGACGATGTACCACANCAGGCCATGTTGCGGCTTGTATCGCAGTTCGAGGGAGTGTGACGCACTATCGAAGATGACTAGACGATGTACCACAGATCCATATGTAATTGTCCTGCAGCTCTGTTTCTGTGATCATGTGTTTTAATCATCTGTATCACTATGTGTATAAAGTTTCATTACTATATGATGCATCCTTCTTTGTACGCTATTTTTATTGTTCGGGAGTGTATTACCACAGAGTAGATAAGTACACAGAGACGAAATGGCAAGGCAGTTGCTTTCATGTGGGCGTACCTATTCTCTGATGGCTGCGCGAGGCTCTGGAGACAGGACTGTGTCTGACGAGATGCTGCTCACTGAGAAATGTTCCTTATAGGCTGGGTTACCCACTGACAAGTAAGTTNAGGCCATGTTGCGGCTTGTATCGCAGTTCGAGGGAGTGTGACGCACTATCGAAGATGACTAGACGATGTACCACAAATCCATATGTAATTTTCCTGCAGCTCTGTTTCTGTGATCATGTGTTTTAATCATCTGTATCACTATGTGTATAAAGTTTCATTACTATATGATGCATCCTTCTTTGTACGTTATTTTTATTGTTCGGGAGTGTATTACCACAGAGTAGATAAGTACACAGAGACGAAATGGCAAGGCAGTTGCTTTCATGTGGGCGTACCTATTCTCTGATGGCTGCGCGAGGCTCTGGAGGCAGGACTGTGTCTGACGAGATGCTGCTCACTGAGAAATGTTCCTTATAGGCTGGGTTACCCACTGACAAGTAAGTTNCAGGACTGTGTCTGACGAGATGCTGCTCACTGAGAAATGTTCCTTATAGGCTGGGTTACCCACTGACAAGTAAGTTACCAGGCGCTGATTGGCGACCGGCGTTCCGACATGTTGCTGGCTAGTGACGCCATTTTGCTGGCATGAGCGGTTGGAGTTCGCGTTATAAGCCGCTGTTTCAGCTCTGTTTTATTTAAGTACTCTGTGCTATTAAAGTATAACTGATATCCGCATTTAGAATTTAAAAGTATTTTATTTCTCAATATTTTAGTAGTAGAGCTGTTGTAACCCAAAAGTGTTGCTAAATGTAATATTAATGTTTCATTTTACAGTTCTTTCTCTCTTTGAAACAGGCTGTAATCACGCCTTAGTCCAAATAAATTTGATTGAGATGTAAGCAAATTCAGGGTACAAAAATACAAACTCAAAAAACAATTAAACAGGCAGTAACTTATTTAGATAGATTTGACCATTTTACTATATTTTATAACTGAAAGATTGCCAGGTGTTCGAAGCTCGCTACACAATAATATAAACCCCAAATATGCTACGCACTATACTACTACTTTAAAATGAAACTAACACCTAACACACACACATGGCGCGACTGTGCAAAGGCCTTCCTAACTACAGTGGGCCCCGAACTACTTAGTAAATGACTTGGTGCTCACATTCCGAGTCATGCCAATGGTGAGTCTAGAACAACCACAGTAGTCCAGTCTTTGCTATGTGTGCATGACGTCCTAGGTATAGTAACCACTGAGGACCTCTCGCTATAGTTTTGTGCATCTACAATATCGGCTTTCCATGACTGCAATATACTCTAAAATATAGCTTTNAGGACCTCTCGCTATAGTTTTGTGCATCTACAATATCGGCTTTCCATGACTGCAATATACTCTAAAATATAGCTTACGTTACTGTAATCGCCACACAGGAGTAGGCTTAGCTACACAATATCCAATTAGAGAAAAGTTAAACATTATTCCTACGTTATGATGACTACTAGTGGCAGAAACGGTTGAAAATTACAGATATTTCTATGTCTATAAAACAAATATGAAGGGCGACAGCTTACCTGGTGGTTAAATCGAGTAACCAGCACCACTTAGGTGATGAAAATAGTATCCAATATGGTGCATGCAGATAGCACCACCTATACTTTAAAACCATAAACAAATATGGCTGCCACCTGGTGGCTAAATCGACAGCTCGCCCGGCAACGAAATCGAAAATTAATAAACAAATGCTACCTTTACATTGAAAATAGAATCCAGTATGGCTGCCGCCCAGAGGCAAAATCGATAAATAATACACTTGCACCACCTATACTTTAAAATTGGATCCAAAATGTGCACCTACAGAGATGCAAACAAATGGCAAACGAAGAAACATGATGGCAGTCAAACGAAGGTTTGAGACAAACTCCAGCAATGTAAACAAATGAGGAACGAAAATACAATATGGCCGGCGGAGTGCAGATGTTGGAATGAATGTAAAAGAGGGGGTGGGGGAGGGGAATGTCAAGACAATGAGAAACATTGGTGAGGGGATAAACGAACGTGAGTAATCAACCAATGAGAAACATTGGTGTGGGTGAAGCAAACACAAGTAATTAGACAGTGAAAAACATCTGTGGGGGGATTGGAGGCGAACCGACTAATTAACCAATGAGGAACATTGGCAAGGGTCAGTCGTCTGCTAGGCATGGTGCGGGGGNTTCTCTCGAAACCCATCTCCTTGATTCCGTAGACACGCGTGAATAGTTTTTAAGCAATTCTAACGTTATTCCACGAATATATTAGCTATAGCGTCCAAAGTGTAATAATAGATACAACAGACCGTCTCATAAATTTTAACCCAAATTCACTATCTCGGACAAATTAAAAAAGAGTTATCAAATATCTAACATTTTATATTTTTACTNATCTCATTCAAAGTCACGAGCATGGGGCAAAGTCAAGGTCAGAGATCGGATTCCAGTTACCTGAGGCCGTGCAGGTGCAGACCTGTGAACATGCTAACACTGCCATGTGCACATGTGCTGACGTCATGGTTATCTGACACCATGCAGTTGTGAAAATTGTTTGGAATCATGTACGCATGCATGTGTGCAAATGTGTGCATGTGTGCAAATGAGCAGATTTCATGGTTATCCGACACCGTGCAGGTGCAGTTATTTTTTGCTTTGTCAGGCCTCAAAGGCCTGTCCATGAATNTCTGACACCATGCAGTTGTGAAAATTGTTTGGAATCATGTACGCATGCATGTGTGCAAATGTGTGCATGTGTGCAAATGAGCAGATTTCATGGTTATCCGACACCGTGCAGGTGCAGTTATTTTTTGCTTTGTCAGGCCTCAAAGGCCTGTCCATGAATCCTAGGCGGTTAAATTTTTTTTATGAAATTATTTTCCTTCTATTTTATAAAACCACAGTTGAGATACGGGTATGGTTACTCCTTTGTTCATAAAACAGTAAAAAAATACAAATATTTTTTCTTAAACAAATATTGATTTAACAATTTTTTGGATTTTTTTTTGCAAATTTTTGTCAATTGTGTTGGATTTTTTTTTTTNTTTTTTTTTTTTTTTTTTTTTTTTTTTTAGAATTTAAGATTTTTTTTTAAATTTTTGAAAATTTTGTTATTATTTAATTTTTCTATTGTTAAAATTGTTTGGAATTATATTTTTTTTTTAGAATTGGTTGGAATTCTTAAATTTTTTAGGATTGTTTAGATTTTTTTAGTAGGTCATACAAGGTCACGGGCGTGAGGTCAATGTCAAAGGTCAAAGTCTCTCTGATATAATATGTCGTCATCCAACATGGCGGGTGGTCGGCTCCTTGCGCCTGTCCCCGATCCCCTATGTGCACCATTTAAAATACATTATGCCTGCAACCCCATAATCATTCTACTTGCGTATTTAGTTTCCAAAATGACACAAAACACATCACTATGAAAAACTGAGAATGGTTACTATACAATGCCCCACAAATAGTTCGTACCACACAACAGAGTTCCGATTTGAACCCAACTGAGCATCTGTGGGCGCATCTCAACGCACAAATCAGAACACGTCGTTCGTCAAGAAAGAAGTTATTTTGAGTGGGTACTCCTGAAGCAATTGTTTAAAATTAGCCCGACAATGACACAGAATTTGATGAACAGCTCGCGACAACATCTACGAGTTTTTATTAATGTTAAGATGCTGTTGTATTGTATTTGACAATATCNATTAGCCCGACAATGACACAGAATTTGATGAACAGCTCGCGACAACATCTACGAGTTTTTATTAATGTTAAGATGCTGTTGTATTGTATTTGACAATATCGTTTGGTTGTGTAGTAAAGATGCATTTGTATATATTCATTGAGGTATTATGGACAAGCAGCTTGTGTAGAAATAAATGTATTTTGAGTTATGTACGGAAGTAATTGCGGGTGTTATTTACTGAAGTATGCCAGTTTCTTCATAACCAGTCACTTAAGTGTGATTGTGCCAATAATTTTTGGGGCGACTGAATTGTGTGAACACATGCTGGAAACCTAATTTATTTTCTTAATTTTTCATTACATGCCTGTAAACTATAGTTACTGTTGGCTAAAATACGTTTCCATTAGTGAGCTCCTTAATCTAGAGACGCAGCCATTTCGCGTTATAAAATGGTAACAAATAGGCTCTACAGTCCTCTGAACGCTTGAGCAGAGGTCACACGTCGATCGACTGTCGCCACACGCAAAACACATTCTCCTTCTTCACCCGGCCTTACATAACGAAGCTACCAGGACTGAATACTATTCGTTCTAGGTCCTGCAGGGCATGTCTGATGATCGGAGGTCCAATTACACACGTCAAACAAACTTATACTTGTGTACCGTCTAATTTGATATTGAATCATAACGCGATATGATGGAGTCTTTATTCATAACAATTTTATATTTTAAAAAGTAATTTATTTAGATGTTATTTTTACAGTCCAAGCTCCATGCAGGGCCACATTTTATTTCTGCATACGTCGAGCGAAAATTGGTGGTGAAGGTGAACATTTCTTTTTTATTGTCTTCGTTGAATAACGTAGGCAGGTTACTGTATGAAAATTTAAATAGACGTGAGAATGTCTGTTATTTATAACTCCTTTCTCTCGCTTGTTTATACATGTTTAAAAAATATTAAATAGACATGCTTTGTTAAGTACAGAATCAGGACAGCCGTGTGTCTAACAAGACTGAATATATGCCTAAGTAGGTGTGTACAGGCTGCAAATGGACACTACTATCTGCCTCTTAATTATTCGAAGTTTGGCACGAGACAGCCGCGGTAATATTGTACACTTTTTTATTGCTTAGTAACGCTGTGACTTCTTTCCGGTAGGCCAATGAGGTTGCGGCGATAATTTATTTTAACCAAATGTTTTATCTATAAAAAAAAGACATTGATGACTTACTCTGAACGTGAAGCCACAAACTTGCCATCCGATGACGTCTTAGCGACCTCGGCTGTGGAAGTCTCCGTCCTGAAGGTGAGGTACACTTGTTAATTTCGTTTTGTACGCATCGCATGCGTGGTCAGAGTTGGGCAGTGTTGTGGGAATGTGTGGTTCCACAAGAACCAACACCTTAGGTTAACATGCATTATGGTCAAGGCTAGCATTTATGTACCTGCCCTATTTCCTTCAAAGGCAATGGAGTCTTTATTTTTTTACTGAAATGAAACCAACATAACGAAAAATAAAGATCGCGATCCGCATCTATTTACGGTCTGTCAAGCCGCAGGGAAAAACCCTTGTCCGATTTAAATATTTTTTAACATATGGACTATTTCTTATTCACGCCTATTATACACTGAAGAGCCAAAAAAACTGGTATAGACATGCGTATGCAAATAACAGAGGTATGGAACCAATCAGAGTAACGCGGTGCGGTCGGCAGCTAGAGCGGCTACTGCTGCTACAATTTGTGGTTATCAAGATTTAAGTGAGTTTGAACGTGATGTTAAAGTCGGTGCACGAGAGATGGGACATAGCATCTCCGAGGTAGCGATAACATTTGGATGTTCACGTACGACCATTTCACGAGTGTACCGTGAATATCGGGAATCCGGTAAAACATCACATCACATCTTTGACATCGCTGCGACCGGAAAAAGATCGTGAAAGAACTGGACAAATGACGAGAATCATTAAACGTGACAGATATGCAACCCTTTCTCAAATTGGCGCATATTGGATTTGTGGACTGCCCTACAAGATTCATGGTGTGAATTGCCTCCTGCATACCTTCAGACATTAGTCGAGTCCATGCCACGTCGTCTTGCGGCACTTCTGCGTGTTCGGGGAGCCCTACACGATATTAGGCAGGTGTACCAGTTTTTTTGGCTATTCAGTGTACATACATCACTAACACTAGCTCACGATTTGCGTACCGAGTTGTTATTCAAGTGATAAAATTGTTACATCCACATTTGTTTGCAATTTATTTTCCAACTAGCTTATTCATTTATAAAAACATTATTTATATAATTTGGAAATATTCTATTTGCTTTTCAAAATGGCCAGAAGACGCTTGCAAACATTTGGAAACACGTAGTTTCTAAAAAATATATTGGAAAGTGGCTGTATCGAGAACAGCGGGCGGGCAATATTTTCTTTGGCAATTGGGAATGAAATGAAATAAACGGAATTGATACTTGGCTTTTATGGCTTAAATCGACATATATAGACGATATATTTCGTTTGGCATTTAAATCAGGGTGCTAGCTCATCAGAGTCGGAGATATACAGTGTGAGTATAAAAGAATACCACAAAAATGAAGGTCTATAATATCAAAACGAAACAACCTACAACCTTGTNTATACAGTGTGAGTATAAAAGAATACCACAAAAATGAAGGTCTATAATATCAAAACGAAACAACCTACAACCTTGATTGACCAATCAAATGAACCGTGGAAATGTGAAGTCTGTTTACCATACATTCATAAATGTTCAATGTGAACACCATGAGCGGCCCGAACGACATCTAAGGGATAATCAAACTCGTTCCACGCTCTTGTCAGCATGTCCGGTGTTGCGGTTTGGATGGCGTTCGTAACTCTTGGTTTGAGGTGGTGAAGGGGAAATGAGCTCGCATTCGACACGTTAATGTGAAAGGGATGGTCTGATGTTTCCTTAATGTGCCGAAAGATGACACTGGGAGTGCCTGTCGCCGCAATATGAGCGTGTGTTGTGTGGTAGTCCGCATCACGATGGCGACGGAACAACAGAAGGCGTTCTGTGTTATTCAGTTTTGTTAAATGTGAATTGGTTACGACTGTTCAACGTGAATTCCGTCACAAATACGTACGTCGTCCTCCCGATAGGTGGAGTATCGTACGTTGGTTTCGTCAGTTCTGTGACACAGGATGCCTTTGCAAAGGCAAAAGTTCCGGGCGGCTGCGTGTGTCCGAAGAGAACGTGCCACAGATTCAACAAAAGTTCGATCGCTGTCCGAGAAAATTAACTCGACAAGCTAGCCGGGAAATGCAAATCCCTCAATCGACGGTATGGACAGTGTTGCTAGGGCGATTGCTGTACAAACCATACAGGTTACAGCTTGTACAGTCTCTTACTGAAAGGGACAACGAACTGAGAAGTGATTTCTGCGCGTTCATTTTTTCCCAGAACAAAGCAGACTATGCCTTCATGTCTAAGCTGATTTTTAGCCATGACGCGACGTTCCATACAAATGGTAATGTGAACCGACATAACCTGGGGATATGGGGCCAAGAGCCTCCGCGTGAAACCACCGAACACGAGCGCGCTTCCCCCAAAGTGAACGTGTTTTGCGCTGCATCCAAAGCCCTTTCTTTTTTCACGAGCCCACTGTTACTGGAATCCCTTATTTNTATACAGTGTGAGTATAAAAGAATACCACAAAAATGAAGGTCTATAATATCAAAACGAAACAACCTACAACCTTGTTTGACCAATCAAATGAACCGTGGAAATGTGAAGTCTGTTTACCATACATTCATAAATGTTC
Organism: Clitarchus hookeri; assembly: GCA_002778355.1. Classification (NCBI taxonomy): domain Eukaryota; kingdom Metazoa; phylum Arthropoda; class Insecta; order Phasmatodea; family Phasmatidae; genus Clitarchus; species Clitarchus hookeri. The sequence continues at coordinate 21,214 of NQII01002149.1, forward strand.
AATGTGAACACCATGAGCGGCCCGAACGACATCTAAGGGATAATCAAACTCGTTCCACGCTCTTGTCAGCATGTCCGGTGTTACGGTTTGGATGGCGTTCGTAACGTTCGGATAGTGGTGGTAAGGGGGAAGCGAGCTCGCATTCGACACGGCTATGTAAAGGGGATGGTCTGATGTTTCCTTAATGTGCCGAAAGATGACACTGGGAGTGCCTGTCGCCGCAATATGAGCGTGTGTTGTGTGGTAGTCCGCATCACGATGGCGACGGAACAACAGAAGGCGTTCTGTGTTATTCAGTTTTGTTAAATGTGAATTGGTTACGACTGTTCAACGTGAATTCCGTCACAAATACGTACGTCGTCCTCCCGATAGGTGGAGTATCGTACGTTGGTTTCGTCAGTTCTGTGACACAGGATGCCTTTGCAAAGGCAAAAGTTCCGGGCGGCTGCGTGTGTCCGAAGAGAACGTGCCACAGATTCAACAAAAGTTCGATCGCTGTCCGAGAAAATTAACTCGACAAGCTAGCCGGGAAATGCAAATCCCTCAATCGACGGTATGGACAGTGTTGCTAAGGCGATTGCTGTACAAACCATACAGGTTACAGCTTGTACAGTCTCTTACTGAAAGGGACAACGAACTGAGAAGGGATTTCTGCGCGTTCATTTTTTCCCAGAACAAAGCAGACTATGCCTTCATGTCTAAGATGATTTTTAGCCATGACGCGACGTTCCATACAAATGGTAATGTGAACCGACATAACCTGCGGATATGGGGCCAAGAGCCTCCACGTGAAACCACCGAACACGAGCGCGCTTCCCCCAAAGTGAACGTGTTTTGCGCTGCATCCAAAGCCCTTTCTTTTTTCACGAGCCCACTGTTACTGGAATCCCTTATTCGGACATGCTTAAAGAGTGGTTGTTTCCTCAGTTAGAAGAGGCGGCGAGGGACTTCATTTTCCAGCAGGATGGTGCGCCACCACATTGGCACCTAGCTGTTCGCGGATACCTGAACAAGGCGTTGCACAGCAGGGCTGGATTGGTCGAGGATCAGCTGGTGAACAGGATCTTCATCACTGGGCCCCAAGAAGCCCGGATACTACCCCGTGCGATTTTTTATATGAGGGTACATAAAGGATCAAGGGTTTCTTCCACCATGTCCGGCTAACATTGACGACCTCAAAACGAGAATTACGGACGCCATCCAAACCGTAACACCGGACATGCTGACAAGAGTGTGGAACGAGTTTTATTATAACGTAGATGTCGTTCGGGCCACTCGTTGTGGTCACATTAAACATTTATGAAGAAATGGTGAATAAAATTCACAGTTGCACGGTTCATTAAATTGGTCAGCCAAGGTTGTAGGTTGTTTGGTTTTGATATTATAGACCTTCAAATTTGGGGTATTCTTTTATACTCACCCTGTACTGCCCGGAAATTGTCGGCCGCGCCCAAAGTCACCGCCAGTCTCCGCGGGCCTCGTCAGTGTGTCGCTCTTGCGCCACGCCAGCTCATAGTGGTCATCGAATTAAAGTCGTAGACCCGATCAAAAGAGGCCACATTTATTTCAGTCGGATTTATAGTCACTGAGTAAGTGTGTCGAAATGGATCACCGCTAAATGTTTCATTGGTGTTTCCGTCCTGGTTCCCCATGTGTCATGATTTTAAATACTTCTTCATTTAGAAACTTAAGTTACTTTGGTTTTAAGTGGTTTTGAGAGTTCGGGTGGAAGAAAAGGAGTTTAGTGTTGGTACTCGGAAGTTAGTTTTGCACAGATGGCATACGCTCTCTATCCCGTGTTCCTGTTACGTTCTAGACCTCCACTGCGAATGTAAAGAGTGATCAGTACCACTGTTAGACACCATCCCACTGTCGACCTCTGCTCCCTTTCATCAGCAACTATACGACCTATATCGCTGCGAGGTTAGTTTATACCGTGTGTCTCATGTCAGTTGACAAGCCATCTTCATAACACTTTTCTCACATTGACTCTTTGCTGTAAGCGGATGTAGTGTATTAGTGTATCGTCGACACAAGGTTATTAAATAAGGCGTAAGTTGCTCAGCGCAGAAACAGGGAAGGAATCGGCCATTGTCTGTTTAGTAAGGAACCATTCCAGCATTCGTTTGGAATAATTTCAGAAAATCATGTAAAACTGAAATCGAAAACATCGGACCGGGAACCGAACCCGTGTTCTTCCGAATGGGAGTCCATTGTGTTACCACTGCTCCACGTCGCTCGATGCAAGCGTAATAACCTTATCCGCGTCTCTGCTGCCAGATGTGCCTGCCACGACGCTTCACGCTGACTAATCTCGGCGTCCTTCCTTGCAAAGTGACGGCGATCTGCTAATTCTGTGTGCGGCAGGCCAATCCGAGCACGCGAAACGATATCGGCAGATGCTGCACACAGTCGAGGAACTTGCAATAGAGCGCCGATATCGATATGACGTGCCAAAAATCTCGACATATTTCAATGTAACACGCCGTCGTCTCCGAAAATGATACATAAACCTTCTGCCATTTAGAGCCCAATATAATTTTCACGCCTTTTGGCATTTACGTGTCACGTTCCTGTTATACGTGACTGAAATCAGATTATTACAAGTGTTATTTCTTTCTTTTTTGTCGCGGTGCACTCATACTTGGGTTGCTATAGTTCTGTTAACTGTAAAAATATGATTAGACATTTATTAAATAGCTGTAATTTACCGCTTATCTTGCGCGGTACTTTAAACCAAATTATCATTCCCTTTTTTTTTCAGAAGTATAACCACGCCATATTGGATATTGGAGACGCTGAATTGTGGTTATAAAACTAACGTAACACATTCTTTCTACTTATAAGATAATTCTATGTTAAGACGTAATTTTTGTATTAGCGTTGTTATTGCTGCAGTTTATCTTTGTAAGTTGTAAATAAACGTGCAAAATATATAAAGGCATTTGAATATTTCCGTTACGTAATTCCCTTCGCAATCCTTAACAGAAAAAAATATTTTAAAATAATGAAAAGGAATTGATTTTTGGTCAATAGCTGATAATCGGTTATTTTCGAAGGCTTTTTGTGGAGCATAAGAGATAGCAGCACAGTAGCGTTGGCTTAAACGTCTTTCTCTTTCATCGTCTTTGCGCCGCACGTAGTATTGTTTTGATGTTGTAGCAGTGAAGAAGTGCGACAGTTTCTTGATGGAAAAGCGATGTACCTACACCGCAGGTTTCAAAATGAAAGTGATTTTGTTCGCTGAAGAGTTTGGAAATCGAGCCGCGGGCCGTGAATTCGTAGTAAATGAAACGTTAGTGCGGGGCTGGAGGAATTTTTCTCACTTATAAGTCGCACCCCGAGTTTTCAATAAAATTTTTTGAAATAAAATGTGCGACTTGTATGCGATAAAATAGAATAAATGGTACCCATTTATGACAGTGAATTCTTTAACCTGAGTGCTACTTCCAAAAGTTTATTATGTAAAATTTAACTTTTTCCTTACACCAAATATGTAAATAAATCTTAATACAATAAGTAAACTTTAATTAAATTATATAATTAACAGTTCCGATATATACTTAAATCTACCTTTTTGTATGTATTACAATATTTTGCTCAATTGATTAGCATTTTTTAGACATTTTGAGAATTTTATTAAAGTATATGACAGTTAAGATTACATGGCATTGATTCTCTTCAAAAATAAATTTTGGTAGTTCCCACATGGACACTGTTAACAAAATATTTGACAGTTCCCACATGGCACTGTTTGTTTACAAAACATTTGACAGGTGTCACATGGCAATGTTTTGTTTACATACTGCGGAAGGATACATAATCGGCTCCCTGAAAGTAGATCTTTACCAGGGCTTCAGAAAATCTTGAAGTTACCGTGAATATATTTTAACAAAGATTTAGTACTGTGACGAAGAAGACAAGCGCTTGAACGGATTTGAAGCTATGAAAACATTTTTTCTAAAAAGCTGTACTGCAGTCTTTCTCTTTGAAATATCTCAGTGGTCCTTTGACTTTCTGCTGAGCAGCCGATACATTTATTAGATTTCAACAGTATAATAAGTGCTGTAGTAAGAGAAGCAGGCGTAGAGCACCACTCCCAACTATTATTTTCTGTTAGTAATCAACGTTCTTTTCCTTCTGGCAAAAGCTCAAGACAAAGTGAAAGGTGAATGCTGCCTGAATAAATGTTTAATAATAAAATTACTGTGCGGTGTAAACGCGAATATCATGACACCTAAACGAAGAGGAATTCTATCAAAAACGAAAATTCCTATAGCGGTCGACAAGCAAATGGAAGGCGGCAGTAAGCTGCGAGCAGTAGTAAGTCGTTGGTCCTGCCCCATAAGGACTGCTGCTTAAATTGCGCACAGAAGACTCCGCCAAGTAACGTGACGACGCACGTCATATTTCATGCTGGAAAATTTCGTAACCACTAATCGAAACAAAATATATCTGTTAATAACGCTAAAGAAGAAAACACGCTTTTTAATGTAATCTTTTTTTTATCTCCATTGAAAATAAAAAATTTTCTGGTACGTTTGGTATGTTCATAAAATACTTGGTTCTATATACTAGACTAGCGGACACGGCAGACGTCGTCCTGCCCGAACGTTGGCTTGCCTGTTATTAGCGGTCATATTTTTATTAATGTAAAAAATTAATAAAACAGTTATATTTTTATTAATGTAAAAATTAATATAACGGTCATATTTTTATTAATGTAAAAAATTAATATAACAGTCATATTTTTATTAATGTAAAAAAAGTAAAGTATATTNCGGTCATATTTTTATTAATGTAAAAAATTAATATAACAGTCATATTTTTATTAATGTAAAAAAAGTAAAGTATATTGAAATAAATGTTGAATCTTAATATTAAAATAAATAAAGTTTGTTTTGTTTTCATTTTAATGTGAGTTGATGAACAATGTTCTTCGTCAATCCCTGAAGTGTATAAATTAATAAACGTGATGGTTTGCCAACGCGAGAAAAGCACGGATCTTCTAGATCCAACTCATAAATTGACATTGTTTGGCCTTGTGACTTATTAATAGTCATTGCGAATGCCAAGCGAATTGGAAATTGCAGACGTCTGAATGTAATGGGCGAATCAGAAGGGATCATTGGGATCCGTGGCAGCAGAACATCTTCATCTTGAAACTTGCCGTTCAAAATAGTAGCTTCAAGGACATTGCCCATGATTTTTTTTATGACCAATCGCGTGCCATTGCATAACTTTGGTGCATTTAAATTCTGAAGCAAAATGATTGCTGAACCAATTTTTAATGGCAAATTATGCGGTAGCATTCCCGGTAAATCCAGTGAATTTAAGAATTCAACAGANTTGCTGAACCAATTTTTAATGGCAAATTATGCGGTAGCATTCCCGGTAAATCCAGTGAATTTAAGAATTCAACAGAATAGTTGACTGCTTCGTCAGGATCGACAACAGTGCCGATCGATTTGAACGACATCTCATTGCCAGCCAATGACTGTTGTATTTTGAAATTAATAGCGTCAACATCGATATTTTTTGTGGCCAAAATAGCTCGTTCACGTAGCCACGCATGATTAATGTAATTAGAACGCAAATCTGGGAATATTATTTCAATCAAAGCATCTTTCGTGGCTACCATGTTGCAAAAATTGTCTGGCAATTTGATGCATTTGGAATTTCCATGCAATAGAACTTTTCCATCGCCAATGTTGAGCAATTGTTCGGAGAATGACAGTGTCAATGAATCGTTTTGCAGTTAAATAAGCATATTTATGGTAAGGCGTAATGTATTGCCATTTCTCCATAGGTATGATTGTTTCAAACATGCGTTAATTTCGTCCGCATATGTAGCGCGTGGGATGACCGGCAATGTCTGTCTGAAATCACCGGACAGCAGCAGTAGAGCGCCACCGAAAAGTCTGGTATTATCGTTGAGATCTTTCATCGTTCTATCGAGAGCTTCAAGTGAATGCTTGTGGGCCACAGTGCATTCATCCCAGATAATAATTTTGCATTTTTGCAAAACTTTAGCCATGACGGAATGCTTCTTTATGTTACACATTGCGTCTGGATTTGTGTGAACGTTCAATGGCAACTTGAGTGCTGAATGTACAATCCGTCCACCATCAAGCAAAGTCACTGCAATGCCTGATGAAGCAATTGCCAACGCAATATGATTTTGTGATCGAATGCGCGCAAGTATCAGTGAGATGAGGAATGTTTTGGCAGTGCCGCATGGTTCGTCCAAAAAAAAAGAATCTGCCTTGATGTGCTGTAATTGACGAATTAATTCTATCGTATATGTTCTTTTGCTCAAAAGTGAGCAGTTGCTAATTATTTGCAACAAAAGTAGTCAAAGACGCCGCATCAAACTGTTCGCGGTGACCATCGCTGTTAATGACGTTTGTTGCTGCGTGGTTAGGCGATGGCATACTTAAATGAATGAGTGGCATATTTGAAATGAGAATGCAAATATCCTCAATCTTTATTAACGCCTTATATATTTTTGGCGAAAAATCGATATTGGGATCTTGATCAGCGNGCTGTTAATGACGTTTGTTGCTGGGTGGTTAGGCGATGGCATACTTAAATGAATGAGTGGCATATTTGAAATGAGAATGCAAATATCCTCAATCTTTATTAACGCCTTATATATTTTTGGCGAAAAATCGATATTGGGATCTTGATCAGCGGTCCGAATGCGATGCAGAATGTCTTCGCTCATGGAATCTTTATATTTGTCCCAGAGAGCAGAAGCTTGCGACGGAAAACATGTCGTCAACAATATGGCGAATAATTGGCGAATTTCATGAGAAGAGGAACTCAGTACTGCATCTGTAAGTGTGAGATCCCAATGGTTGTCATCTTCCAGCAAATGCAATTCACGACACGCATCGTGGTACGCGTCGTACAAAATACCATTGACTGTTCGTAAGTATTGGAAGGACGTCGGTCCAGGAACGCAAGAAGAAGCATTCGCGTTGCTTTGGATGAACTGTGTATAATCGGCCCTTANGCATTCGCGTTGCTTTGGATGAACTGTGTATAATCGGCCCTTATGTATTTCCCATAAATATGCCGTCGTATCCTTGGACTGGAACGCCTCGCTTTCGTGGGTCCCACTTTTTTTACTGTTTGTTCCACGTGAAAAATCGTTGCACATCGGTATACATTAATGTCTTTGCGAATTGACCGAAAATACCTGGTCGGTTGCATAGTTCGAAAAACTCAGTTTGTGTGGTTTTTGGGGCAATTAATGCTCGTTGTATAGCAGTCTCTTCAGTGAAATAAACACGCTGTGCATTTTCAAGGCGCGCGGCCAAATGTAGAACAGCAGGGTCTCTGTTGTGTATTGGAAAACTCAAAATGCGCCAAACNGAAAAATCGTTGCACATCGGTATACATTAATGTCTTTGCGAATTGACCGAAAATACCTGGTCGGTTGCATAGTTCAAAAAACTCAGTTTGTGTGGTTTTTGGGGCAGTTAATGCTCGTTGTATAGCAGTCTCTTCAGTGAAATAAACACGCTGTGCATTTTCAAGGTGCACGGCCAAATGTAGAACAGCAGGGTCTCTGTTGTGTATTGGAAAACTCAAAATGCGCCAAACTGCTTCATTGCTGCTAATGTATCGGCCCATTTTATAACGTGTTATTTCGTAGTTATCATTTACATTTTGAACAGCAAATACAGCCATATCTCTGCCATTATGAACGTATTTGCAAATATATTTGATGGACTTCACCGAACTGCAGAACTCAACGTTTATGTGTGCTTTGTAGGTTTGGACAGCAATGGCGAATACGGAACCACCCAGCGATTGTCAATGTAAACCGGATTTCCACCGTTTGACATGCGCAATTGATATGATTGGCCACCATTGGATGTGTCTCTACGACGATACAATGGATAACCATCGATATTAGTGATAGTATCGTTTATACAAATTTTTGGGAAACGTTTCATACATTTTTCATTGTCCATGCAAGGCGCCGTCATGTTGAGATCACAGCATGGACCATGGATCATGTTAGCGGTAACAATGTCAAAAAACTCTTGATCGANGGCGCCGTCATGTTGAGATCACAGCATGGACCATGGATCATGTTAGCGGTAACAATGTCAAAAAACTCTTGATCGATATTCCTATCCGGAATTTCTGATGAAATAATTTTATCAATTTCTTCTGGCTGTACTTTGTCGACCATCCAAATCAAAATATGTGCATGTGGCAAACCTCGTTTTTGCCATTCTACGGAATACAGCCAGCAACATGTTTCGCCAAATACATAGTGATGTGTAATCAAGTTCATCAACGATTTTAATTTTTGTTTGAAGACATGTGCAGTGATATCATGGCGATGCATTGCTGTTTGACCTGGCAATAACGAAATTTTAATTTCATCCCANGACATGTGCAGTGATATCATGGCGATGCATTGCTGTTTGACCTGGCAATAACGAAATTTTAATTTCATCCCAGTTGGGATTCCACGTAAATGTAATAAACAAATCTGGTCGGCCGTACGCGCGCACGAAAATCATGGCGTCTTGAATGTATTCTTGCATATGACGCGGACTACCAATATATNTGGTCGGCCGTACGCGCGCACGAAAATCATGGCGTCTTGAATGTATTCTTGCATATGACGCGGACTACCAATATATGATAATGGAAGAATATATGCGGTCCGATTATGTTGATATTAGTTGTTTCAACTACGTTACTGACAATAGCATCACGCAAATGAATGTACTCCTCAGAACGCAGCTTCGCCTGATTATACTTGATGTACCGTAATCGCTCGCTTTCAATTTTCGCATATATATCAACAATGTATTGATGAAACANGGTCGGCCGTACGCGCGCACGAAAATCATGGCGTCTTGAATGTATTCTTGCATATGACGCGGACTACCAATATATAATAATGGAAGAATATATGCGGTCTGATTATGTTGATATTAGTTGTTTCAACTACGTTACTGACAATAGCATCACGCAAATGAATGTACTCCTCAGAACGCAGCTTGGCCTGATTATACTTGATGTACCGTAATCGCTCGCTTTCAATTTTCGCATATATATCAACAATGTATTGATGAAACAGCTGGCGGCATCGGAGAATGTTGTTGTCTTCATTTGCACGAATCATCAACCGATATGTGTATAAGTTCATCGTGCTCACTTTCTTGTTGGTTTCTGCACCTGCAAAGTAAAAATATAAATAAGACAAAAATAAATTAATCTTACAGAAAAAGAAAAAAGAAAATGTGTAGATTGTACCTGTCGCTGGATTTCTTTGTTTGATGTTGAAATGATATCCATCTTCTCCTTCCCAAAATATCAATGGATATTGCAAAGCGTCGTAAGAACGACGACTGTCTTGAATTGTTTGCACCGTGTTATCTCTGCATTGGATCCGTATATCTCGACGTTCGTATGCGTCGCCAACCATAACAACTGCAGCTTCACTAACGGTTGGTGCATTGCATCGGCCTGCGCGCTCTCCTGATGGCACTTTGTCTGCTTTGATGACGATCATGTAGCTGTCGTTTTGCAATTTGTTTGAAACAGTATTGAACAACTGGACCAACTGGTTGTGATTTCGCAAAAACGGTTTCAAAGTCACCACAATTTCTCTCTCCTCCATCTGCTCGATGTGGTTGTATTGGCAGCGTGTGTTTATTTGTTGCCCCTCATCGCCCATTAAGTATATTTGCAAGAATTTTGTATCGGCATCAGGCATTGGCATTAAAGAACCAATTTGATGATACGCTTGGCNATTAAGTATATTTGCAAGAATTTTGTATCGGCATCAGGCATTGGCATTAAAGAACCAATTTGATGATACGCTTGGCCCTGAATCTTAAACGTTTATTCAAAATTGCGACCATCCTGATTCTAAAAAGTCATTTGGAAGCACGAATTTAATTTACGAATTTTACGCAAAAACAATTTTGATTGAGGTGTGGCTCCAGCCAATAGTGTTTCCAATGGTTCTGGTGGCGAATTCAATGGTGGCAGTACAACTTTTCCAGACGCACAGCAGAAACCGGCCGATTCACCTTTGTATTTGAATGCATGGCAGTGTTGGCATTCTTTGTCCATAGCGCCGATGACAATTTGTGAATGTGACGAATAGTCAATTTCCGACTCATATTCGAACGCAAGGCGGAGAAGTGATGCACGTGTCAATGTGCAATGTACTTGCAGGCTCTGTTGTTCATGTGCTCTGTGTGCGTCGGTGGCTCGTTGACGCGCCTGTCTTTGTCTCAATGCATTAGCTCGAAGGCGTTCGTTCCGTTGCTCTTGACTTTCATTTGCACGTGTGTTTGCAAACTGGTCTTTTAAATTTGAATTGTCCGTCAATTGATCTTCTGCCGTTCTATTTGACTGACGGGTCTGGACTATTTGTGAATTCCGTGTACGTCGACCAAAATTTCCTCCTCGTCCACGAAGACGTGGCATTATTCTGAAATAAACACACAAGAAATAAATATAAGTAACTTTTATTTGAATTCTATGGATGTTATAATTTGTTGAACAAACTTACATGTTGTTTAACACTGAGTAAATTTTATATGTTCTGATATGGGCAAAATCTGAAATATCAAAACAACGTCAATTATTCGTAAAATTATAGTTTCTTTCATTTTAAAAAATAGGGGGGTGGTGGGAGAGGTGAAATTTTGTGGTTATATGTTCTGACATGCAAAACATCTTCAAAAAATTTAAAAAAAATCTCGTCAAAAAATTAAATAAAAATCCTGGAACCCCATCGTAGCGCCACCTACCGGGTCCAATTGTGAATCTAAACCATCCAGGGACTCACTCAAACACACACAAAAAATTTCATCGAAATCGGTCTAGCCGTTTAGGAGGAGTTCAGTGACTTACACACGCACAGAAGAATGATATATATAAAGATAAAGATGTATCTAAATTCGACCGACAAACTTCGTCGCTTGTTAACCGCAAAAAACGAAGATGAAAATATATATACGATCTATGGTCTAAAATGACTTCTAAGGGACGTATCCATTTTTGAATTTGGAACTGAAGAACTAGTTTATTACAGTGCCACTGTTATGTACATCTCTTTGGAATGTTTCCCTANATTTTTGAATTTGGAACTGAAGAACTAGTTTATTACAGTGCCACTGTTATGTACATCTCTTTGGAATGTTTCCCTACCTTTTCAAAGCAGCAACAGTTTGTGATCGTGCTTTGTGCATTCCTTACCTGCCAGGTATTGATAAGTATTTAAAAAATAATAAAACGTGAATTACTCGAAAACGATGAGGCTTAGTGTATTTACACAAGGCGACATTTTTTGTGTGTGACATGCGGATTAATAATACGTATTTTAAATACCAAATATGCTACCGCGTCATGGAGGTAAGTTCCAAATAAGGGTAGTGAGAGTAATTTTTTATATGAGATAATTTGATAACAGCGAAAGTGTTGTGGTGTTTGTAGATCTTTGTTCAGTTACACATTATCCAGACTCTCGGTGTCCCACTTTCAATTATCCAATATTCGCAATAAACAAGTGTTTCACTTCCAGCTTAAAATACGTGTGCCGCCCTCAGTACTCACTTTACATGTTTTCAAATTATTATTTCGTGATTTACCTGCAGCCGAAGTTCATCGGTCCAATTCAGATACATGCTGTATATATCATGAAATTTTATTCAAGCGAAACATAGTTGTTTATTAATAAAAATATACCTTGCTTTTTCCCGTAGCGTTGTCGTTGAAATATACGAGAAAAAGATTCGATGCAATGCGCTATGCTGGAGAAGTAATGAAATATCTCTTATAAGCAGGAGAAACGTGACGTTAACTAGAGAAGAAGGGGCGGGACAAAATGACCGATAGCCAATAACTAGGCTACTGTCTCAGTGACCTTGAATTTGGTGTGACCCAAGATGTTTACGGTTGGTAGCAGAGGTTTGGAAGAATTATTCCTTCAAATGTAGGTAGGCTGCAGCAGTCTACAAGAACCAGGAAGGCGGCACTGACGAAAATGTTTTGTCGAATCAAAGTAAGTTTGTTTTGGCGCAGCTGAATTAATTATTGGTATAGGAGCAATGAAATATTACGTTATTTTTACTTGGTTGCACCAATCTGTAAGATTAGTTTGGTACAACTGAAGTTTTGTTTGTCACTACATAAGTGAAACAGTTTTGACAGTTTAGATAATTATATAAGAACCAACAGCCGCACCTAGACTCGAGCCTAGATTGTGCGCGTCCGAGCGCTGCACACTACCAACCTCAGTTCAAGTGATCACTGAACAAAGAGGACATACTGTATGTTTAATACTTACACTTCAAATACTGGACAACGTACGTAAATAAGTATTGCATGTTTTACGCCTTTCCTTTTTTGTTTCCTGTTCAAAAACGTTATTACCATTTTTATAGCATTACTAAGCGTATACTATAAATACACTAGCAAACACTATTGCTACCATAATTGTTACAAAAATTACACAAAAACAGATATATACAATTGACTCAGATAAATATTTGGTCAAACACAGATGATTTTGTTTATTCAAACGTGTGTTTTGTTAGATGAACAAAATTAATTTTGTTGCTTTTTAGATTTTGTTTACTCAACAAAATATTTTGTTGGGGTAACTAAATATTTTTTTGTCCTACACAAACAAGTAGTTGGTTGGCTGTAACAAGCCTTTATCTCAGCGTGGTGCCTGTTAAGGGTAACACGCAGGGTTATTAACCTCAGCCAAATTCTGCTACATGTTGCCTAATGTTACGTCATATAGCTTGTTGCAGAATGGGCGTGGCTGAATGTAAAAATTCAGCGAAACTATGGTTTGATCTAGTCAGCATTTATTTTTCGTATGTTACCGTATGTATTAGTTTATTACATTTATTTTCTCTTTTTACCAATGAAAGAGGCTTTTAAGATTCCCGCCTTCTCACTAAAAATGTTATAAACTTTTTTTTTTTNTTTCTCTTTTTACCAATGAAAGAGGCTTTTAAGATTCCCGCCTTCTCACTAAAAATGTTATAAACTTTTTTTTTTTCTGTTTTCCGGAAGAAAGTTTTCACAGTATGTTAATACTTTATGTTCAAAATATTTTTTAACAATNTTTTTTTTTTTCTGTTTTCCGGAAGAAAGTTTTCACAGTATGTTAATACTTTATGTTCAAAATATTTTTTAACAATACTTAAATTTCATTTATAAAATGTTTTATTGAAAATGAGTGACTAAGTCGTATATAAAACAAATGAGTGTGTACATTCTACAGGTTTGGAGTGTAGCTTAACTTAAGGTACGCTCTTTGTAGACGAATTTACGATGCATCTAGCAGAGGAGTCGAGCTAGTGATGAGTGTATTGTCAATACCTGTTGGGTCACGCGTGTGTGTGTATATAACAGTAGTACCTAAACACAACAGACCACAACATAATGTAGAATAATATAAAAAAGTTATGTACAATTTTTTTAGGTATACATTTATTTAAAAGGTTCTAAAGGGATTAGAGCCTAATACTTCTTTAAATATGTGTTTGCCTAGTTCCTTGAATCGAATGAATATTATAAGATTAAATTTTTTTTATTTATTAATTCCTTCCAGCACACAGTAATCACAGGTGTATATATCGATATATATAATAATTTATCTTTAATTTAACTATAAAAATTTTTTATAAGGACGGAGAATTAAAAAAAATAACGGAAGTTGAGGAAATTACTGGTAGAGAAAATATATCATCCATTTAGTGAAACTTCTTCTATTATGTATACCATTTAATCACGCAAGCAGTATTACATCTAACAATATTATAATAGATTTCAAAACATTTTTAGTGAAAAAATATTAGCGGTATCGGTTGTAAATGGACGCATTTTCTTCTGGAGATGTACGTTCATAGATTACAAATTTCTTGCCTTTCCATGCCCTCGTTTCGCTTTATTTGACACAATTACACTCGTGTATAACTCATATTTATGTATGTATGACAGTCTTAATGTTTCGTGGTGAGGATATTAAACATTGTTTTAATGCTGAAACACGAACGATTTACATTTACGACTCTTGCCTAAAATCCTGCACGGGAAATAAAATTTTTAGGGTCTCTTTTTATTTCGTATTAATCTTCCGTGAAACAAATGAAAGCGCCGAAGTCGGGAGGTTTTCACTTTTTTTTTCTGATTCCCCAGTGTTTGTTCGCGGGGGAGAGAAAAACGCGGAATGATATTTGCGCGGGGAGGACATCGTCCTGCCGTTATTTATGGCGCTAGGCTGCGGACCTTGTGAAAAGGGAAAAAAGGGGGGGGGGGGTCCGCTGTTGAGTAGAGTGGGCACTGCCACATCAGGCTCAAGCAGGGCAAGTTAGCGACGTGAAATGCTTCGATATCTCGTTTGCAGAAGTGTAGTGAAGCCGTATAATCGTCCCAATACTGCTTTTCGAGATCTGTTTTACATTGCCGAAGTATCGTGTTTGATTGATTTGATTTTATAATGTATTTATTTTAACGATATTGTACACTGTACAGCAAGAACAAAGCAATGAAAGTTAAAGAGTAGAATGCATGCCAGCGCAAATCTAACGCTCTTCTACATTTCGGACGTAAGGAAAAAGCTGTTGGTAACGGAAAGAATAAGAAGGGAAGGAACTAAATTAAGGGAAAACTAACCAAAACCCCTACCAAGTATCGTGCATTTCCAAACTTTAATTATTATTGCTCATTTATAGAACTTATTAAAACTGAAACCTACCGACCAAATATATTTTATGCCTTAATGTCGGGCACGGTTGGATTGGATATATGGACACATTATTTAGACAGGCGGGTTGACTTCACAAATTATTAATTAAAACATTCTGTTTATGAACTACCATCATGGTATAATTTGTAATATTTTTGAAACTAAACCCTATCTTTTTTGTTGCTATTGGCATCATTGAAGTGCACCCTCCGACCACCACTCCTACCCTTCTGTTTCGTTGCCTCTGCCTACAAGGTAGAAGATAACGCTAACTTTGCTCGTTTGTTCTTTGTTTCAACTACTATACTATTAAAGTAAAATATAACATTTCAGTATCAATAATCTAAATGTTTAAAATTTTGAAGTGTTAAAATACATTTTGCTTATTATTTTTCTTACCCTCATGAGTTTCACAACATTCCGGAACTGCAAAATTTACGACTACACCCATGTTCGTTTGAGTGACAAACAACACCACAAAAGTAGAGGAAAACCCTCTACCTTTATCATCTTTCTCTCTCCCTTTCCCTCCTCCCTTTCCCACCCTTTGTCTCTCTCACCGAGTAGTAATGTGGCGATGCGGATCTGACTAAGATATCAACATATAGTGTATAGACTTCGGTCGTTTTCTGGGAGAGTTTGATTAAGTTTAAATGGCTTTGTCGAGAAGCAAGCTTCTGTGGCAAAGAGCAGTGTCTTTAATCACAGACCATTCAAAACAAATTTTTGCCTTTGCTTATTTTGCATGCCTTCCCAATTATTTCACACAATACGTACGTGAATTGTTTACGGGAAGCAAAGACTAAAGTAGACAGTGAACTTTATAAGGCATGACAGCATGAGATGTTGAAAACGTGCGTCAAGGTATGAGCCATTGAAATAACCACGCCATTTAAGTATAGCCTAGCAGGGAAATATGATTTAAAAAAATTAATTTTATATTATTGCGATTTTCAGTTCGTGCAAAAAATATTTTTTATAAATATCGTAAAGATATTCTGATAGTCCGCATTCAGCGGAAAATGCCCAGCTTTAAAAATTACAGCTTATAAATCAAAATGACCATTGAAAAGCTTTACGCTTTTCTTAGTCTTACCTGTAGGGTCATGGGGTCACAGCGTGGGTAAGCTGTACGATATTTTTTTGAGGCTACGTGTGAACTGCTGTGAGTGGCGTTTATTAATGCGAACGGCGCTTTAGTAAAAATGTGTATGCTGACCTCTGACCACGTTGCACATCTCACATAAACAAAGTGACGTACAAACGCACAAACCAGTCAGTGCATATTTGGGCACGGGAAAACAGGCTTCGCAGAAAGGGCATCTCACAGTAATAAGTGATTAGCATCTCTCATTTTCCGTCACTGTGGCACTACAGCGTATACACACCACAATCTGAATACAGAACTTAACATTTAAATTTTGCCTTTACCTGTGAACATATATAGTAAAATTCAAAAAATATATAAACATTTAAGTTATTCCGAACATTCTAAACAAAAAAGCGTAAAATATATTAAAATAATTTGAACTTTTTTAAATTCGACTTAACTCTTTGTGCATCTTTCCTGTTGGACAGCCTACAAACTGAAATTTCTCGGTAAAACACACATGATTAAAAAAAAAAAAAAAAAAAAAAANTGACGAAAAATTTAAGAACTTAATGTCTCTCAAAAACTACCATAGAATTAGGCCTATCTTTATTTCTTTGGTTTGGAGTTTGCATTAATGCCATGTACAAAAATTGTTTTAATAAATGTAAAATTGGTAGATAAAATGGTGCAATTGTAAAAATTATAAATGAATAAATGTTAACCAAATATGAGAGAGTTCTGCATTCGGTTCGATGTGGCAGCAAAAAAAAAATTAACTGATGATCGGGTGATAAGTTTAACGAACGTTTACTCACTACAGCTACTATTGCCTTCAACTAAAACAGCCTATATTGTTCTACATGTAATGCGGTTACATTCTACTTCCATTTCACCAAGGTGAACGGGGTACAATTCCCGGTGGGGTCGCTCTCCGGATTTTCGCACGTGGGAATCGTTTCGGACGATGCCGCTGGTCGGCGGGTTTTCTCGGGGTTTTTCAGAGGTTCCGGGCAAAGACGCATGTGCACCTGGCTCCGCCCACCTACAAAATAAGTGCAGTCATACGTCGGGCAAAGCCTAGTATTTTAGGCAATGTGCAACGCTGTAACTCAGTATTACTAGACAAATGCTGTCAAATTAGTACTTAGCAGCGACAGTGACACTGTACGTCTCATCTATCACAATATTTAAGATCGCACATGAAAATCTGTCCGTACTATCGAGTTGTTTTTACTCATTTTAACGCTCCATAAGCGGAAATCTCGTGAAGACTTATCTCGCTGCCCTGATTAAAATGTTTCGTTAATTTTTCGGAAAAGTGATGGTAAAATATTTTCTATATCTGTCCGTAAAATTACGGTCACATTGTTTTTTCAAAAAAGGACTTTCCATAAATTCTTTATTACATCTCGCGAACCACTCAACCGATTTAAACCAAATTTGCTACACATTATGTATGTATTGAATTCAGAGTCCAATAATGTTATTGGTCCACCATTTTCGAAAATAGTGCAAGTTGAAAGTTATTATATTACTTATATCTCGGGAACCATTTCACATATAAAACCAAATTTGATACGTCGAGAATACATTACGTAAGCATTTAATTTAGAAATGAAAATTGTTATTAATCCGTCATTTTGGAAAAAGTGCTGCATGAAAATAAAGGGTTTTTCCTTGGATATCGGTAACCACACAACCGATTACTGATAATTTGGCATATAAGTAATGCTATTGTCGGCAATGTTCTCGTATGCGAGTTAAACGTAAAATGCAATAATTTTCAAAATGACAGCAGTATAATTTATTTAGGTTCATTTCCAATATCTACCATACTATTCAACTAATTTCGACTAAAGTCAATATGCTGAAAGTATATTTTACAAGCAACAAATATGTCAATATGTAGCCTCTTTTGTCCACTATTTTGTAAGATAGCGCCAAAATAAAAATAAAGTTTTAATTTCATATCTCGGGAAACAATCACCCGATTCCTGCAAAATGTGGCACTCAAGCAATACTACGGTAATCACATAAACTGTAAAGGACTTCCTTCAAAATGGCGGTCATATAAACATTTAAGACTACTATACTATACCTACGAAACCATATAAAAATTTCAACAAAACTTTGTATGCTTGCACTATCTATTGCAATCGTCAGATGCGTATACCCTGAGCCTCTTTTTGAACACTATTTTGTAAAATAGTACCATACGAATATATCATGTTTTGTCATATCTAGAGAAAGAATCAACAGATTCCTTCCAAAGTTGGCAAACAAGTAGTACTTCACTTGGTTATGTAAACTGAGCGGTTTTAAATGAGTCAGACAATTATTTCCAAAATGGCGACAATAAAAAAATATTTAATTTTAGTATTTTATTTTTATGAAACCATGAAACCAATTACAACTTTACTTTCCATGCTAGCAGTAACTTTTACAACAATCAACTGTGTCAACACAGAGCCTCTTCCCCCCCCCCCNGTCACATGAATAATTTATGTCTTTTCTTGGTAAGCAATCGACTGATTCGTACCTAAGTTGGCAAACAAGGAGTGTTGTGGTAAACCATGTAAACTGATACAATATATTTTAAGAGGGCCAGACACTTATTTTCATAGTAGTGGCCATGGGCATAATAATTTACATCTACGAAACAATGTAACCAATTTAAAGTTAAATTTGTATGCTTGCGCTATCTATTCATATATATTCAGTATCTATGCAATCATCAAATGAGTTAATATATAAACTCATTGGTCCGTCTTTAAGGAAGATAGCATTACATGAAAAATTAAACTTTTGTGATCTCTCTAAGGAAAACAACTGACACCCGCAAAACTCTGGCGACAAGTAATACATTTGTAATCCATCTCAATTAATATAATGGAAGGACGTAGTCACATATTTTCAAAATAACAGTTATGCAAAAAATTGAGGTTAGTATTCCAAATGTCCCAAACAATTTTAACCAACTTCAATATGTAAAAGGCTCTATGACAAACATAGAGTGTGCCGGTATATAACAGTTTTTTTTTCCAGTAATGAAGAAAGCACCACATGAGAAAATTGAACTTTTAAGTCATATATCCAGGACCAATCAACCTATGCCCACCAAAATTTGTACATAAGTAGTATTACAGCCGGCCATGTAAAATTATATAATTTCAGTTGATCATATTAATGTCTAAATAAATTTACATAATTGAAGTGAATATAATATTTTTAATGACTAAATATAAATTACTTATATAAATTTGTCAAATATGTATATTAAATAATTTAAAAAATATCAACCAAATTTATTTTCATACTGTCTACTTGAAGTATCAGATATTCTTACACAGAACCTGCCTGTTTTTAGTCTATTTTGTACGATAGCGCCAACGGGAAACTAAAGATTTAATGCCATGTCTCGGGAAACAGTCAGACTATTTCCACCAAATTCTGTACACAAGTAGTGATACGGAAGACCACGTAAACTTAAATGATTTAAGTGACTCACACAATGGTTTCTAAAACGATGTCCATGTAAATATTTGATGGTGGTAAATCCAGTATACCAAAACTTCAGACTGATGAATACCGAAGTTGATGCTCCGAATACTATCTCCGTAATGTAATTTGTTGCATGCCAGCTTACAGTTCGAGGCGTTCTGTATTCGAATGCCAGGTAAGGCATGTATATTTGTAATTGTCTTACTAATATTGCATAAGTTTCTGGTCGCATCTCTAATGATATCGCTATCAACGTGACGTCAAGACCCACCTACCGTCTAACCATTTAATAAATCCATCAAAATTTGTGATGTTCCTCCCGTGCGCATCTAGCAGATCGCTTTGTCTATCACCAATTTCTGAGGTAATTTTTTCGCTTCCCAGGTAAGTACGGGAATGAGAACACGCGGTGGTTGCCTGCATGGCCACCCGAAAACTTGTGAGTCAGCTCGCTATCGTCTTTGGCTTAAAATTCCGTGAAAACCAATACATGTATTAAAAATACGTATCGCGAGCACTGTTTGCATATGACTAGGGAACTCGCATGATGAAGCATTTCTACAATGTCCACATGCAGTTTATTCAAGCTGATACAATGAAGGAACACATCAAGATCTGCAATGGTTCTTCTACTATGCGGCCAGCAAGTGATGTCGCCCATACCGCCTGCTACATAGATGTTTACTGTTTCCGCAGACGATTATGATGAGACAGTTAATGCTAATGACGGAATGAGAGACCTACGAGACATGATAGAGTCGGTATGTGTGGAATGTACACTTGCATGGCGTTCACGTGAAGTCGACGAACGGCAAAATGAACGGTTGTCAGCTCTTAAAACTAGTGATGACCATGTGACTCCTACAAAATAAGTAAACTTGATATTGAGGATGAAACAGGAGGTGAAGACGATCATGAAGACAACATCGATGATAATAACTATGACAACAGTGTTGATCAAGTATCTGAAGAAAAGGATGATGATTCTCTCGACATTCGCACACATTTCACCAACGTGTTTCCTTCGACAAGTGGTGCGAAGAAGGCAGAAGGCATCAAAAGAACGCTCATTACATATTTCCCTAAGACACGAATGAACTTGTTGATAGACTCAGATGTTTGATTGACCTGCAGAAAAGCGGGGATCTCTCATACATTGTTGAGATATCTTTAATCATCGATGAACTGAAGAATCGGGGTTACATTAGATGAGACTGTTGGCTAGTATCCATGATCTGCAAACATCTGATTAATATAAAGATGGAATGTACAAAATAATTAGAAACGTATAATTTATATATGTTAATCAATTAAATGTACATATACATATTATTGCGTGTTTAATTTCTTATGCAGTCACTTCTGCTTCCCTGAAAGACTTATTAAATCAGTGGTGTAAAAAATCGATTGCGAGAGTCTGTTTTATATTACATTTATGTGAGCATCTTAAAAAAGGATGAGGAGTTCTATATGGCGAACGAATGAAATGAGGGGAATTAATTTCAGGAATATTTCGTAACATCTTGGTTGGCCTGGTAAAATGGCTTGGTAAGTTAGTATGACCCTTTGGTATGGTCAGCTGTGGNGGCCTGGTAAAATGGCTTGGTAAGTTAGTATGACCCTTTGGTATGGTCAGCTGTGGTAGAAATACTAGCGCAAATTTTGCGAAGATTTTGCGCGAAGAGGTTAGCTTCGAGACTCCCATTAGATACATTTTTCGAGATTGTCCATCATCATTTGTTTAGGTGGGTGGTATAGCCGATTGTTCTTGTCGGTTGATCTATTCAGTTTTGCAGGAACTGCTCTCTTCAGGAACTAGCTTTTTGCTCATTCAATCTCGCCAGGAACCAGTCTTGGGTGGGTTAGTCTTAGGTATAGTCAGTCGTTGGCTAGTATGGTTGTCGTTATGGATCCTTGGTGTGACTAGCTAGTAATGGTCCATTGTATGGACTGGGGTTTTTCTCGATTTTTAGAATTCTATGTAATTGAGGTCAAGGGCAAGGTCGACAACAAACAGCATGATAGAATGAGCAATGACGAGGGGGAAAGGGGTTTGCAATGTTAATAAATGAGAAATATTGGTGGCGTGTTGAACAAGCGTGAGTAATCAACCAATAAAAAACCCTGTTGTGTAACGAAGCGAACACAAGTAATCAACCTATGAGAAACACTGGTGAGAGTCAGTCGTCTGCTGGACATGGTGTATAGTGAAACATCCGGAAATAAATGTTTATTTATAAATTTCTTATAATGTTTTTCATAATTCTTTAATAGTTTAATTTTTGGATTTAATGTCATACTNAATGTTTATTTATAAATTTCTTATAATGTTTTTCATAATTCTTTAATAGTTTAATTTTTGGATTTAATGTCATACAAGGTCATGGGGTTAAGGTTAAAGGTCAAGGTTAAGGTCACTTGAATTCAATATTGTGGTTGGGTGACATCATAACATGGTTGCTGGTAGGCACAATTCCCTAAAACATATGAAATTTTAATTTTTTTTACAATTTTAAATAAATTGTTTTATAA
Organism: Clitarchus hookeri; assembly: GCA_002778355.1. Lineage (NCBI taxonomy): Eukaryota > Metazoa > Arthropoda > Insecta > Phasmatodea > Phasmatidae > Clitarchus > Clitarchus hookeri. Next base: position 43,095 of record NQII01002149.1, read on the forward strand.
AATTCGTATGCTTTTATTAATTTTTAAGCGTGTTTATACATGTGTTTGGTAGTTTTTAACACCATTGTACGATTTTTTGTGCTTAAGGTCGTTCAAGGTAATGGGCACGAAGTCCAGGTTAAGGGCAAAGGTCAACGTCAAAGTCAAATGTTAAGGTCAAGGTACCCATATATTTAACACGGCGTTTGTAGTCAGTAACGTAATATGCTTGCCGACTTTTATGAAATTATTTGATTTTTTACCATTTTTTTTTAGTGTTTGTTTTCAAGGTCATTGGGGTCATAGTCACTGGCATCCAACATGGTGGTAGGAGTCATCGATGTAATTTTTTCCTCTATATTTAACTTTTTTGGTTTTTCCAATTATTATTTTTTTTTGTGTTTTTATAATCCTTTTGGGTTCAGTGTCTTTCAATGTCACGGTCATGGGAACAAGGTCTCGCTCATGGGTCAAGGAAAAGGTCAGCCAGATCCAATATGGCGGTTGAATGACCGAAATGACAGCGCATTATGTTTCTGGCTCCAGACCTCCAGCTCCTTATGCCCGACTCATCTAAGTCATTTGGGTGTTTAATATCAATCAACCAAAAATTATTATATTTGATTTAATTGTTATAATTATAATATTCAATCATTCTACAGGGGGTTCCTATTAACACACGCCTCTCCCAGACTTGGCCAAGGATAGAGCAGAACCCTCTCACGGCCCTCGAAGGCTGACCTCTTACCTCGAACAAAACACCAGCATTAGGTCCCCTGCTCGGGGCTGCTTCCCCGACTGTGAAGCCATATATTTCACACAACCCTCCTGCCTGTCATCCCTCTCAATATAAAATCCTAAAAATAAAATGGCAAATTCAAAGTTACTCTAGTAAAACTTATCTTTCCCTATTGGCGATTTCAAACACATGCCAATTTGAATGACACTCCTACGACAATTCTAACTAATTATCCCTAGATCAGATTCCTACTACTTATTTGCAGCCAGAACCCGAAATGGCCTGTTACAAATTATTTGGGGAAAGTAGGTTTGTTGGTTGTATCGATAACTTCTCGTTTATTTAGATCGAGCTTTTGTTAGAACATTATGAAAGCCCGTCCGCCAAGAGTCTCTCAGCTTATAATAAGGCTTTAGGTAATCATTGTGGTTTAAAACAAAAATGGTGTGGGCAGCAGTGAGTGGTGTTAGGGGAGGGATAGGTGAGATATCCGTTGCCTTAATATTTCAGCGGCGCGAGAGAAGCTGAAATGGTCGTGGCATCTTGGAAATTAAGGTTGTCGCCTACCTGCAACTATTTCCGCTTTTGTGGCTCAGAAACTCGGGCGTGATAAGGGCTACACTACCATGCACATCAAGTGCGCCATCGTCGCTAAGCGCAAGGCCCTGAACTTGGCGTGCGGTGTTCTCGTCGTGTAGCGTTTACCTATGCGACTACATGGGGTGACTCTATCATTTTATGGATGTAAAGTCGGATGCAAAGTTCAATACAGGCTGCTATCGTAGATTTGCTTAAGCAGTTGTTATAACGACACTGGAGGGTTTTTAAATAATATATGCATACATCATGCGTGTTATCTTGAAAGTACCATTGCATCCTCGAGTGATGTGTGCTTACTTTTCGTAGGTAAACAAATTTGGGGAACGTTTAATAGTTGCATAGAATAATTGCTTATTTAAAACATGCTAAAACGCATGCCATGTGTCAGGTAGGTGACCACCTTAACCCAGAGTCGTTTAGCGAACCGTTTCATGCACCGCATGCAGAAGATTGTTGCCTGGCCGCTGCCATACAGAATGTAAGACGTGGCCACGACCATAAAGTAGATGAAGTGCTGGAGTGGAATGGAGAGGCCAGCGCCGCTCGGGAGCGATATTTCATATCCCTGAGCTGTTCGCGCGGGGGAGAGTTTTTGGCAGACAGCCACGCGCGGTTTTCACACCTCTTGACCCCTCTCCCCGCCTGCAGTAATCACCGCCGGCCAGCTACATCCCCTCACCGGTTATGAATATTCATCACGTGACCTGCAGTCCGCACTACGGCCACACGTACCGTGCCGCCTTCCCCAAGGCGTAATGTTTTACACAGACATGCCACCTAACCTGTTAACACTTCAGCATAATCTTATAACTACAACAGCACTACAGTCTGTTTTATTATATTACGTAGCTATTTTCTTACGTTATTCAAGTTTTCTGGATAGGACACTCGATGATTCACACTGGGTAAAATCGAATCTTGAGTTACTTAGCTAAAATAACAATATCGCTTATGACAATTAAAACTCATTGGTTTGTTGATAGTGTGTGAAATGTATTATTTCTTATGCATCAGTCTTTCTACGTGACCATAAATAATGTAAACTACACTGCCGCACTAAGCACAGAAGGGGTAACTGTATATTTACATATATTGAGAAAAGCGGGTTTTTAGTTTAAATTATTGCTTTATTTTTATTTATTGCAAATAAATGCGTTATTAGATGATAAACTGACTGATTTTTCTCCTAAATCCATTTGTATTCAAATAAAAGTTATAGACATAATTTTTCGCACTATAATTATAGTTACAAGTATTTATTTAAGTTGGTCTAACAAAAATTACTAAGCATAAAAGTAGTAACTCTAATTGTGATGTAATTAGTTAGAAAATAAATGAGATACTATTAAGTTCTACATATAATTGAATCGAAGTCTTTTCATTCGTAATACATTATCAAAAGAAAATATAATTTTACAAATAAGATATAAGTAGTTAAATTAGTAACTTATATGTTAAGAATTGATATACCAAAGATAATTTTTTTATTTTAAAATTAAGTAGTATTACCCAACGTTAGACAACAAAAATCATAGTCAATTAAAGAAACTGCTAAACAAATATGTTATGCTACTACAAATCAAAGATTTTAAGACTTACAATATATGACAAATGTTTGAAGAAAAAACCGATATATAGTTTTTAAAAGTTGTTCCCTTGGCGTAAGTTATTTTCTGCCTTCTTGAAGAGTTTCAGAAGCTACTGGGAGAGATGTTCAGAACTGTAATTGTGTTTCTTGGTATAAAACTGTTGACACTTTCAATTAAGTTTTTTTATTATTGAGTTCCGCCTCTGCGCCGATATGCCTGATGAGTTTGGTCGTTGAGTAGGTGCAAACAGTCCTTGTTTCATAATTTTTGTACCTAAAACAGCAATGGAATACAGGGATAATTTAAGTCCTTTGTGTAACATAAGAACCATTTACCTCTTTCCACTTGTATCTTAGCAATGTCATGTATGTAGGTTATTTCATGATTTGTTCTGATTGACTGACGGGATGAATGATCTTTCCACTGTAAAAAGCATTAATGCTCATGTAAATTACCACAACATTGGAGGAAGAATTCTGTACTGTTGTCTTGAAGTCATTGAAGTCATAAACATTCTGCATGGTCCGTAAAGACTTCTCTAAACGGCGATGAAAGGTATCTTCGTACATAAAAGTATGATCTGCTTCAAAATATTTTACTTTAATTTTTTCAGTAGAAAGAGAAAAAACGCCCAATTCTTATTCTGTGATGTGCAGTTGTCTATTCATATAACTATTTCGTTATAATCACGTGCTAAACAACAGAGTAATTAGTGAAAATAACTTATAATGTCATCTTTCTTCCGTCCACAAATTTCTTCATGCTCCAAATATGCAACAGTTGGTGATTTACTTGCTTTACCCACTGGGTCAAAACTGTCATTTTAAACTTTCAGTCGTTGGGTGAATATGACTGACTTGAGCATATCGCAGCGAGGAAGCATTATGACCTTCTCTAGATCTACAGAATAAAAAAATTTGTCTTCTGAAACATTTTCGTCAGCATATTTTCTCTAATACACTCTCACAACTTCAGCCCTTTTAATATGTCTGCCACATTATTCACATTCGGTTTGCAGATCATATTTTGAATTAGGATAAATATTTAAGTGTTCAAGTACTTTACATTCTTCGTTGCCCAGTTTTGCAATGATATATTTAATTTTTGAACTTTAGAACGGTACAGATCATACGAGCATTCAAAGTTAGGGTGTTTTTTCCGAAAATCTTCATACAATAGTTTTACATGTAAATCACTGGTTAGATACTTGCGCTTGGGCGCATGTTCTCTCCTATAATGTGATATAGAAGGCTCGAAGGTTTATTCATACTTTTCCAATACACTAGGGTCTAATATTTTGACTGGTACTCTCCCTTTTTTGCAATAAGACTTAGGTGATAACTTCTTTTCGGTTGACAGACTTTGCACAATCTTATAATTGATCTCTTGTATAACCAATACTGATAAAAAATAAGACCTTACAAACACGTACTGCATTACCTTTCTTATTCTTTAAGGGCGAGTTTATAGCAGAAGACCGTCAAGAGCTTGGGCCTGCAGTTTTACTGCTGACTTCAAATTCGCTGATACATCCCAGTAAAAGACTTTTCTGTCCTTCTGCTTGTAAGAGCCCAAAATTGTTCGTTTATTTCACATCTTCCTTCTTGTGTTATCTCCACACAGCACTTGTGCTTGCACTTTCCGGAAAAACCTGGTTTTAATGAGTGTGTTATTCTTGTTTTCTTCCGTTTAATCTCTTTCCTTTCACTTTGTGTGTGAATATATTTCTTCCACTTCGTAATGCTGCCATTTTTTGTTGAAGTTTCTACTGTTTTGCACTCATCACTTGTCGATACAATATCATCTTCAATTGCTATGTCATTGTTTAATATCTCTCTTTCACATTCTTCCTCTACGATTGCTGTCTTATTCTTTAGAATCTCTATTTCTGTGTTATTTATGTTGTGTGGGGAAATCTCTACGAAAACTTCTACCTCTTTGCCAATGTCCTCTATTTCATTGTTTAGCATCTCTGGTTCACAATCTGCCTCTATTATTGCTGCCTTGTTGCAAAACTCTGTTTCTACATAGGTTATGTTGATTGGGGAAATCTCTGAGAAGACTTCTGCTTCTAGGCCAATGCCCCCTCCTTTTAGCAATTTCATGGCATCTATTGAAAAAACCGGCTTTTCATGTGTTGTTATAACGATGAAAACGTTGTTGATCAAAGATGGATCTTGTTCACATTCCATAACCTTAACATTTGGAGTAGGTCTACTTTCTGTCACAAGAGTAACATCGTGGGATGTGGCATGGGTTCTTGTTGAAGGAACTAAACAGTTCTTACTAAGCACAATTTCAACCATTTTATTTTCTCGAAACATTGTTTACGAAGTTCTTACCTGTAATGAAAGAATAAAAAGGCTTGTTTCCAAACTAAAACACATGTTTTCGTGCTGTGTGCTTGTTTTTCCAATGAAAATAAAACCAATTATCAACACAGCATTACAAATTTCTTGAAAACATAACCGAATTTGTAACTTGAATTATAAAATATTTTAAACATACTTGAATATCATATTAGGTAAACTATTACAACACAATATGATTTAACCATAACACAAGTGCAGCTCCTTCTGGTTAATTACATTAAAATATCGCCAACATACCAAGCAAAAAGGAGGTAAGTACATTGTACGTACAGCAGTACGTGCAATATCAGAAGCCAATTTGGCCGTATCTACAGCAGATACAGCTTGATCCACCAAGTATTTGTTTGCTATTCCTATAATGCTTAGAACTACAAAACAAAATTGCAGATACGAATACTAAAATAGATGTATATTTTATATTTCCCGGGCGCTTGCGGCCTTCCAAACCTAGTAAAAGATGCCAAAATGTATACAGTTTTACATGGCAGTTCTAACTCATTTTCCCAAAGATTGTCGGTTACCCCCTCTGTGCTTGGTGCGGGAGTATAAACATTTTTAGATCAAACGGTGACCTACGTGGCTGAGGTCGCAATTGTGTATTTTAAATATCTGACAACAACGCCAGTGGAAAAAAAGTTATTTGAAAAATAACGTTTTAATATATTTTCTTTTGATATAATTGCCTCTTATAAAAAGCCCTTTTGTTGCTGTACACACTTTAATTTTCAATACTACACACAGCAAATAAGAATTAACTATGCTACGTGAAAATAGTACATATAACAACGTTACTGATTGCACAATTTTTATGAATTCGAAATTATTTACAACTAATTTATTAATAGCACATAATCTCATTCATTACATAGTGCGAATTTATTACTGGTGTTTATTGCCTATTGTAACATGTATTGCTACAAATGTACCAAATGCCATAAATTAATATTTATACACCTACAACTGGAATAACAGAGACACAATTAAAGACAATATGATGGTACTGCTTCTATTTGAAGCTATAAGGACAATACTGGGTGTGTGCAAATGTTACTAACATCAGTAACAGATGTTCGAAATACGAGAAACAGTAGCTACAGTTTCCATGGAAATAGATTAACAGGAGGTCACAATCGCGCTCTCGTGGCATCCAATGTCCTGGCTTTGTGGCGTACAGTTTTCTTCAGAATTCCCCCCAGATAAAAATCAAACGTCGTTATACATGGAAATCTGGGTGGACACTCAACACTTCTTCGTCGACCTATCCACCTCCCAACAAATATTTAATTCAGGAACGATCGTACGTCACGATGGTAATGTGCTGGTTAACCGTCTTGCTGGAAAAGCAATCTTCATCTGGTTAATGTTGGTCAACAGCTGACACAACGTTTTCCTGCAACATGGCATAACTTTCATCCGTCACCATTCTATCAAAGAAGAATGGTCCGACAAGAGTAGAGAGAAATATAAAGTTCACCGTCATCTGGCTCCTGGCTGGGGACTGGGGACTCATGGCGGCCATCTTGGATGATGTCAAGTGGAAAACTCCTGCTCTGTCATTTCTAGTCAGAAGCGGCCATCTTGTATTTCTCTTTGTTCCCTCCTGCTTTATCATTTCAGCTCGTTTTTTCATGCTCTGGCATTCAAATTAATTTTCTCCCGCTCTGTCATTCCGATTCTTTTTTCTCGTGTTCTGTCATTTCTTCATGCCTCTCGTCTGTTCTATCCTTTGGTTTTTTTTATCACTTTCCTCCCAGTCTCCTTTATTTTATCTGATGTCCTTTCCTCCCCCTCTTGCTTTTCGAGTCCTCCATTTTAGATGTCATCACCTACGTCTGCTGTAGGTGGCCATCTTGAATTCCCACCACCAGTCGTCTGCTGTAGGTGGCTATCATTGATTCCCGCACCTACCACCAGAGTGTGCAAAGTTCTTTCCTTTTATATCCTACATCTTTAATTGCCACGCCTGCCTCCATCTTTGATTCTCGAGGCTGCCAACACAGTATTTTAATTTCTACAGTTGGCTGGTAGGAGCGCTGGTATCTGTGCGGCCATTTTGTGCATGTGAGTAAGTTCACTCGTCTCCAGCAGGGATGCACTAGCAATCGGGGAGGTGAGTTCAATCGTCGGCCACCAGGAATGCTGGGAATTTTTTTTTAGTCAGTAGCTGTTTCGGAAATCAAAATATGCAGGAGGTATGCAGTTTCGATCCGACTACCCTTGGGTCAACAGTCCGACGTCTTGACCCCACGACCATTATTGCATGTGAAGTATTAGGAGATTGAAAGTGTATATATGTGCATCGGTCTACATACTCGCCAGACAATAGACTTGTAATCGCGAGAAAATAAACACAGTCATTACATGGTTATGAGAAGAAATAAAGTAAATACTCGCATCAGCCTACACACTCCCCAGAGAATAAACTCATTGCACAAAAGACAGCAGGCACTGCATACATGTGTGCGCACATATATGCACTTCTTATTTGTGTAAAAGATATATATACATTAATAGCATGAAAGAATACAATCAATCTAACATTCAGAGAAAGGTAATAATAGATACGTAAGAAAAATTTGGGGACAGGTCGCGCCTCTACATGAAAAGTATATGTATGCATACAGAGCCAATTGCAAAGCAATGTACGCGTGTCACGCGCACACTTCTGTCTCTCCAACTTGTCTGAGAATTCGAGAGCACACATGCGCTGCTGTTCAGTAACAACTAGCAGTTTGATAAAAACATCAATTACACTTACACGGCCCCATCAGTTGCATAGTCGCTCTCTCGCCGATCTCGCAAGGATGATGATGACGAGGTTTGCAGCATCGCCCTCGCACTTTACCATCAGCGCGGACGGCTCCTGGTCTTGAGACCGGGGCAGTACACTACGCCAGAAAAAATGCCACCAGAATTCTTTCCTTATATGCAAACAAGTCGTGTACATGTATACATTTATAAAAACACCAGTAGCATCGTAAGCATAGTGCACAGGCAGTTTACGACGCTGGAATGGGAAAAATTTCCCACCTAAATGAATTAAAGCAGACAAAAGAACGCACAGACAGAGGACAGCAACAGAGTAAGAGTACAGTGGAGGTTGATAAAGAGAAAAGGGGGCCCAGCACTATAAAAAACAAGAATAAATGAAAGTACATTACGATCACTAGTTACTACTACTACAGTGCTAGTGTGATACGAATACCATTTCACATTCACAACCCCTCTAGGATAAGCATTCAGTCCCTCAGGAATTGGCAATAAATCACAGGTCGGAGACCCAACATAGACGCCAAATCCGATGCACAAGTACTTGCATGAGTGATTGTGTAATGGCAAATAGTACACATATCACAACATATCGGTAACATGCCTGACAAGATAAGGATACCTCTTGCACGAGCTACAGTGTGCCACCATTCAACAGCGTCACCAACAGCATACCTGAAGATGAATATTGCTCTTTTATGTGCGATAGTATGCTGCTGGAAAAAAGCACATAAATTGAATAAATCACCACACACACATATCATTCGCTGTAGGAGAGGGGAATGGAAGTACTTCAGCTTCGACAATCCCGGGGCGAGAAACTGCCTCCTAATATGCTTTCCGAACTCATTCTCTCTCCCAGGGACAGACACATATATGATGATACATACATGCCTGTCCCAGAGGTGCGTGTACACAACATCATCATAATTCATGATAGCTATAAGGGATGGTATAAATTCCATCGTCCAGGATCTTGCATTTGCCGTCCATCCACGAAAGAGCCAGTTGGTTAGTGCATTGAGTATATACATCGTGATGGTTTGACCTAATGCTGTTGACCTGTACTCTCATTACCTGCTCGTTCAATAAAATACTTTTATAATCTGCTAAGGTGATGGTATTTTCCACGATGCTCATCTGTATACCTTTAGCTTGCCTCACTGCCCTACCCTTACTTGTATAGGCATATAGCTTCACATTCAGCCAGAAAAACTCATCATATTATTGCCTCCACACTCATACTTGAATTTGCCACCAATCCTTGCATTGACAGGCGAGTGCCAGGGATGAGTGGGAGGATAGGCACTAGTGTCGAACTATACCATAAGTGCCGGGTCTGAGGCGAGGTCTCTGTACGAGTCATGACAGCCGATTTACATCACAAAGGAGCTGGTGTTTGTATAGATCCAACTCACATTACTGCCATACCATGCCCACATGGCATCGTAGTGGAAGCGATACATGAGAGTCTTCGGCAGGTCAAGTACCATGAAGCCATCGTAGATGGGCTTATTAAATACAATGTTTTCATGATCCAATTTATCAAGCGATAGAAATTCGTCGTTTATAGTTCTACATTTAAACGCTGGTTTTGCGATAAGTTTCTTCGCATGCAGTTCAGTGCATACAAGTTCCATTCGCTGGCCTTTATGCTTATTCTCCATGAGCTTACCATACGTAGCATTGCGCATAAGCTTGTAAAAGTCTTCCTTGAAGGAGTTCGGGGCTGCACAGTGTTTCTCACTATTAAGCTCAATATAAGGTTTCAGCCATGCCTTCTGGTTGAATTGCAGTACCTGGTGTATAGCCTACAGCCGTAACCCATGACCCAATGCCTGCTTGAGATTAATGTAGTGAATAATATAATTTTTCTTTCTCTCAATTGTGGTCATGAGTTAGTTTGGTTAGTTTTTTGACCAATGATAAAGCCGGGAGGGGGTGGGGGGGGGAGGACTCATTCATAGGCAGAACCAGAAAATCTTTACGATTCTTATGAAGCTCGACTGGTGGGTATTCCATATCCACCTATAGTATGCAGCCAACATCTCCGAGGTCCATCACAGACATAATGTCGATATCCTTGCCAGTCTATTTGAAATCACAGTATGGCAGTCATAAGGACATTGCCCATCCATACAAATTATTTGTGTCTACAAACTGGTGGTAGGTAAATGGCCTGCTGGCATCATATATGGCAGGGACCTCCTTATTGTTTCCCACTGTGCGATTCTTGATGCACTGGGCCACCCCTTCCCTGATACCAGCCACGACAATGAGATGAATATCAAAATCACTGAGAAGCTTGATTTCCATCTTTGTCTTTATCAGCATGGTGCCAAACGAGAATCCGGGAGCACTCACATACCGAACACAATCCAGCCCATACGTTGAGAGACATAGCCCCTGGAAGTTCTCGAACACATCCTATAATAACAAGACATCCATTTTTAAATATAGCTCCGAATATATCTTTAATGTGCTGCATCCTAAGGTCTCCCTGACCTTCTGTGCATGGAAGTACTCCACCGGTATAATGCTACATCTGATGAGGCAGTTGTAAAAAGCATCAATGCCCGGCAGCCGTTGCTCGTCGAGGTTCCCCTATGAATGTACGCATATAGTCGTAGGGGAACACACCTTTTCGAGTTACCAACTCGAGCTGCCGGGGTTTAAGAACGTCGACGTGGTCTTGAAATCGCTCGATGGCAAGTTCTGTGCAAATGTTGCCATGTGGCAGACATAAATCTATACTTATATACATATAGAATGGTAAATTTGTCACCCAATATTTTGCTGAAGGTGGTAAGAACTTCCCGTGTGAGAGGGATAATAAATATTTCCTGGGTATCATGGCCAAGCTGCTTAATAATAAATATCGCATCATACGTCAAGTTGTGGAAGAGGATTGGCAGTCTCTTGGGGCGGCGGTGGAGCTTGTTATGGTTATAACATGCTGCCCCAATAAAGTCGCTGGTGAAATGATCATGGTCATAGACCTTGCGGTTATTGTAGGTGAATGAGCTGGAACAGCAGTAGGAGATGGTGGCCAGAGGATAGCCAGTGTATTCGCCAGAGGTCAGTGCATGCATAGGCTTGGACTGGCTGTATATCTCATTCACTAGATTGCCAATCCTCACAATTCCCTCCATAAAGTGCTTCGAGTTATCTTCTCCGGTGTACAATTTTACATTTGGAGGCTGGCTGTAGGTCTTGGATGCCGGTATTATGCTGTTATCCACCTTGACATAGATGTCATAACTGTAGGGGTCGTGCTTTTGGTACCTATAGGCGTAGGAAGCATAGGTTTGACTGACACGATTGGACCGGCAATAACATCGCTTCGAAGACAGCATACACTACTATAGGTACCTTATCGCTATTATGGTAATTCTGGAACTTGAGCACAGGAGGCTTACTGCTCTTCTTTGGCTGAGGTATGTCGGCATAGACTGGCGCTTACTCGTTCGAATATCTCCTGTGCTCAATCAGTGTCTCAGAATCTGTAAGCCTAATCACTTGTGGTTGATTATAGTACCCCTTGAGACATCGCTTGCAGATGTGCTCCAATCCATTGTGTGATGTAACCTACGAATGTACCAGGCGGGAGAAATCGGAAAGACAACAGTAATGCGAATGTTTGTTCTCTGTCATCATTAGTAGGAGGTATAAATACAGTGTCAGTTTCTTCTTCGACATTCGTATAGGAACTACCTTGCTTTCGTCGAGTGTGTAAACATTTACTCTGACCCCAGGATTAGTCCTCTCGAACTGCGGTATGTGACACAGAGGGGTGGGGAACTCTAGTCCACTGAAGTTTAAATGTGTCTCCAAGTCATAATATTGTTGGTTGACATGTGCAGGATTCACACCCTCTACATACGATGCCAGGATCGCCCATTTGAAACACTGCTGGTCATAGTTACACAGGTTAAGAATTGCATTCTTGGCTTCAATTTGTGCAGGCAGGGTGATGTAGGAGGAAGCTCTCAGAGGGTCAAGCTTGTTGACACACAGCAGAAGCTATTTCACAGAGGTGAGGGTCCAGCCACTTCCCTTTCCCATGTACTCGTCCTCCTGGCATATCTTGGCAACGGTGGCCGACACAGTATCTTCAATGTCGCCAACATTGAAGAATGGCACATGTTTCATCTTGAAGGCATGCTATCGGATCGGATACTGTACATCTGGTGCTCTGCCCCATCCCAGAAACTGTAGGTTACACTGCCATGTCCTGGCATCCGACTGGTGTTGACACCTTCTGGGCAGTATGGTGTGTTCATCTTCGTCTGACTACTGATGTCGATGAGCTGGATATGTGAGTTTTATATAGCTCTCTCCCATGTGCTAGGTGGGGGTGTGATGTTGCAGCTATTTAAAAATCTCTGCAAGTAGCACTAGCATGCATTCAACAAGGGCACAAAAGGCCTCTATACACTTACACTTGCTCCGACATTTTAATTCTCCATCTATGGTCATGCTGTTCATGTCCGTACTCTAGTCATCCATTATGTACTGGCAGCACACGTAAGTTAATTAATTAATTTACTTATATACACAACAGACCTTGGCCACACAGAGTAGGATCCATTTGCTGACACAGTCTTCCAGTGTAGTGGTATGCAAGTGTTCTGTACACTTTTCGGTCCACCGGCAGATTGTGCCATCGTCTGTGTTGCGCAGGACAAAGTCCACTTTCTTGTTCTCATGATGCAGTTCCATAATATCTTAAAATTCTGCTTGTACTGCGAGAATGTGACCGCCTGCAGGTAGCTGGCTGTACGAGTGTAGATTAGCAATGGCACACCGATCGTACTTGTATCATGGCAGATCTGGCTGTGGAAATTATCCCATGCATCATGATATCCCCACATATAATTTTCACCATTACATACCTGCAATTGCTCGTGTCTAAACTCTGGTTTAAATACCACTCGCCTATAACTGACAAAGTACCGATCGTACAAGTTCACATTTTCTGGTAAAACTGTACACAGTCTCGTTTGTCGAACGTATTGTTAACAATTACGATGGTTATCTACTGAAGGCTGCGTCACTGCTGACTGCGGGCGATATGTAATGCTCGTTGCTTCATGACGGTGTGCTTACATTACTGTACATAAGTAAACTTCGCACGTTAGTGGAGAACAAATTATCGTCCATGTAACCGCTCCACGCTTCATGATGGTTGTGGGATGTACCTCCATACAGGTCTCAGTTCAACAGGTAATAACACCGTTGTTGGGATGGCATAACTCATATGGGATTGAATGTGTAAACCATGCCTGACGTATCGTCTCTTCGTTGGCATGAACTGCCATATCGTTGATGGTGGAAGGCAGCTGTGTGTCTGGCCACAGGTAATACATGGGACATGCAACAAAGCTGCATGTTGTCGAGTATAAGGCCAGATATCCCTCTTTACTCTCCGCATTATGGCACACTCAGTGTTCGAGGCCATTGCAGATTTCGACTTGCTGAGGTCGTCCAGGAGTTTTGAAGTCAAGATGCCGGTGCCAAGTCGTAACATCATCGTACTTGGCCACGTCCAGCCACATCGATCGCGAATTAAATGCGATGTATGTATTTTGTGTATGCGTGTGACGAGCTATAGTTCTACTGAGGTGAGTTTGTGTTTCTCCCTACATACACACACATGTTATGAGAATTTCAACACATGCATTGTCTTGCTATTAGTGATATGCTTGATGCTGCCATATGCTATTTGAACAGCAGTCTCGTTAAACAGTTTCATTTCCGTCTCCGAGATCAGATGAAGCTAGCAAGGAAGTAAACGTATCTGGAACTCTGCATTTATCATACATGTCATGCATGTATGATAAATGTATCAACCAGCCGGAAATTCGATGTTGTGTACTGCTTCCCAATCACCAGATCCGACAGTAACCTATGCTGTGCGTTACCATTCAACTTCGCTATAAACCCTGTCCATGATGGTATCGAGAGAGAGAGTAAGTGTGCGCGCGCGAGGGTGGTCACGAGTAGTACTATGGTTTAACCACAGTGATGGACTGGATTTATATTGTCTGATGTTAGAAAAACGAACACAATTACTATTACAATCCAGAGTCCACATCCTTAGCAGCAGTGCGTTCATGCACGGACATGACTGGCGTAGACTGCATGCATCACAATCATGTTTGGTTTTCGTGTACTGAGCCTTAAATTCTCTTAATGATGGAAATCCATACTCTGTTTGCAGATCGCATAGTGTTACATTCGCACCGCACTAAATACTCAACCATCTCTTCTGCTCCAGGCCAGCCATGAAGAACACTCCGTCTGACTTCACGGTCAATATATAGGTGAGTATGTCACGTATTTTAACGTATTTCACATCGCTATTATCCCATTTGAGACCGTGATAGTGTTTCTCCAGCCACATATTTGTTACCTGTCTTTTTATGTCGAGCATCCACCATGGAGATGGGGGTAGAAATGTACTTGTCGTTAAACTGCAATCTACATACACAATGCAAAAGCTCTTAATTATGAAACCACATGGTGATGTGCAACCCTGAACGTTCGCGGATATTGCGATGGTCGGTTGGTGTGGACTATAGGTACAAATTACAATAGTACTTTGACTATTATATCGAGCACATTGTACATGACCAGTCTATCGTGAATTATTGAGGTTTACGCCTGCATATCGGCTGGAAAATTCTCTGCAGCGACCATTTCAATCCTACACTAGACTATACCTGCTTTATTCTATCATCCTGTTTGGTAATGTCAATCACCAGCCGTGAGGCAGTGCCCATGAATTCTTCGGGTTCTAATGTCGGTGACTTTTTTTGCTCATAGGATGATACCTGAAAGTCGGCACACATTTGATATGGTACCATGTACACACAATTCGTAAAATACATATTTAAATCTCCATATGAGTAACACTCAGAGTTGTGGAATATTTTAACGTTCTCTATGTTCACATGGTTGAATTTCGAGTAGTCTGCACTGATTAAATTTTGTTTACCCATCTGAAACACAACTATTATGCAGTGCTGTTTCTCGCTTGTGAAACTCATTTTGACATTCCAATTTATGCTCATGGAGCACGGTATATTCGGGTACGTTTCTAAACTCCATGTACAAAACGCAATATCGAAGTTCCCTCCCTTTCTCTGCATATTAAAAAAATTTCACATGCTCTGGTATTTTTCTTGCACATGCGGGAGCAACCATTCAACGGACTGTATTGTCAGCGACGTGGCTGCCGGCATGGCAGTGATATCCAGGACCGGGTTGGTTTGCATGTTTTACATGAGAATAACTACCTTTTGCTTGGAATTAATAATTACATGCATGCATTCTTAGGTGAACCCTAGCAGCATGGTTAGTGGGGTGCATACTTCGAATTTTCCGCCATTACCATCTATAGGAATTTTAAAACTCTCTTCGATCCTCCACCCTGCCATTTTAACTGCCGGCAGTTGGTTGTGTGTTGATGAGTGATAATTATTTATGGTGGTCGTAATTCCAACATCTCTTGTCGCATCCACTTCACATCCATTCAGCTCGTGCCTGATTCTACTTATCATGTGCAATATTCCATTTCTGATCATTCGCATCGTCACAGGTACAGTGCTGCGAGCTGTTCCTCGGAATTTCAAATACGAAGTACAGGTGACAGTGTATATGTTTTGGTTTTGTATGTGGATCCGAACCTCGGGCAAGGGTACATATGGACCTGTATGTGTGGATTTCTGCCTTGGTGATAGTGTCTTCGAAGCCTACAAGCTTGGCTACGTTTGATATTTCAATGTCCATATTTGTTGACCATCAGGCCCAATCTGCTAAGGAAACACACGTTTTGAGATTTAATTACACTGGGTTCTCACCTCGTACTGACTTGTGGTTTGATACAGTAAGCCGCTTTTATTACCTTAGTACTCGCCTGCTTCAATTTCATGCTTATCTTTACGTAAATGTAGACGTAATGCTATTTCCTCACCTCGGAAATTAATCAAACGACTATCTTGGTTTACTATAGAGACAACCACTTCCTGTACACTATCCATCATGACCAGAAGTAAATGGGCATCTTCAGTAAATCCACCAGCTGAAAGGCAGGATGTACCAACTCGGGAAATTCTTATAGTGCTTGGCTAGGCTTTCCGTTAAGGTATGATATGGTAAAAGAATTACAGTTTATTCTTATAATGTTAATGGGAAGATTTTTACCCGAAGGGTGGATTCATGAGTTTTCTTTGCTTCATACTTCCCATTCGTGAATCTGAACATTGCAGCGAGTTTGTCGCATTTCGTGAAGTTTATCTGAGCAGTACAATAAATATCGCTGTGCAGGATATTAGTGTTACCTCGTAGCACCAACATCACTTCGGCTCCAGTGCGCGCTTCAGATAATCTCCTATATCTTCAATTTCATACGAACCTGCGGGTACATGCACCTCGCCTCTCTTATCATCATCCATGTCATAAAGAAACATGAAATTGTGTTAATCGATGTTCGGTACAGAGAAGTAAAATTAAAAATCTATGAGCGCGACTGACCATGCCCCATCCTGGTTAAGGGGAGGCAAGTGCATGGAGCTCAATTGCGAGCAATTGCCCGGTGTGATCAGGGTTATGGACATGATTGATGCTTACAAGTAATGCAATGCAGTTAAGTATAGTTTTTTTGTTTGTATCTTTACATTGAAAGGAAGCATAAGCTAGAGTGACCACAGTTCCATTCTCGCAGTAGTTGCTCTGCTCTATAGTTGTAATGTTATCTCATGCTTCTCAAATATGCTTAGTTATTGTGGCGTCCTTAAATTACCATAGCTGCCAAAGTATTCTGCTGTATCCGCACAATGTTTATATGCTGTCCAATGCGTCCCTGGCGCTCGGCTAATATCTAGCTTTAATATACCACACTCCACTCATCTCAGACTATGTGGTAGCTGGTTGTGCATAAACATACCTAAGAAATTGGCTTTTTTTTTCAATTTATAGGCAAACTTTTGTATGTCTAAATTCGTCAGTAGGCGACTGGGCAGTGACCTAAAGACCGCCTCCTTCTTCTGTTCCTCCCCCATTTTCTTTTCCCCTCTCTGCCACCTACACTTTGGGTCGAAGATACAGGCTACCACAATTTTTTTCCTGTAGCATGCACTTCCATGTCTATTGTGTCGAATCTCTTTGGTAATCTGCTCATTTTCTTCCTTGGCTGTGTTCACCACTCTTGCTATACAACTTGCACCACCGATAAGGCTACCGAGGATGCTGAGCACTGGCAGGATGAAGGGCAATATGCCTCCTCGCTTCTCTACTACTACTTTGCGAGGTTTCCTCTGTGTCTTCCCAGTTTTTTCTTCCTTCCAAACTGCAAACCCATTCCCCAATTGGTGATCCAACTATCGACTTGGCTTTGTCCTTTGGTCCAACTTGCTACTGGTCGCATAGGTAATGTCGTGTTCCTTGCACAACTCGTTCAATTAATTTACAGGGTCATCGCCACGCTTCAATCTCCATGCTAATCGTGTGCTGGGCCCACAGTATTTGTAGCCTGGAATGTGAGCCTAGAAAGGAAGGTTATTGACCAGTATATTCACCAGACTTCATCCCCTCTTGGTCTTACTCCCGTGGTTCTTTAAGACATACTAACACAATTTGACCATCATGACTACTGTATATGTTTGTTTCGCGATGTGTGTGGTCTACTACATCACCCGACCTCGAACTTGGCCGCCCACATTACCTGGCCTTGTGTGCGGCAGCTACCTCACCAAGTCTTGAATGTGGTCCTGTTGCTATAAGTACCGACAGTTTACCTGTTAATATGTCAGTTCAATGGAAATTGTGCCACAGACCACCACATTTCCTGTTCGCATCACTGCCGATGACGAAACTATCCCCCACGAATCACATCATGGTAAGCTACTGCCAGCCACCATGCATGGTATCATAGCAGGACCATACAACTGTGGAAAGACATGTGTGCTTCTGAGCTTTTTGGGGGAACCCAATGGTCTTCAGTTCGAGAACATTTACCTATACTCTAAATCGCTACAGCAGCCAAAGAACCTATGGCTAGTGTAAATAATTCAAGCTGTAGATGGCCTACACAATTATCCATGTAGTGACATTGAAGAAGTGTAACCTTGCCTGTGTGTTTGTTTTCAATAATGTGGTGTGTGAAAAACAGTCGACCATGCAGCAATATTTTAGCATGGGCCGTCATGTAGCGAGGGTTTCGAATTACCTGTGTCAAACTTCTTCACGCATGCCTAAGCAATTCCTGTGCGACTATGCAATTTTCCTCGTTGTCTTCAGCATGGATGACCTGAATTTACTACATGTCTACTCCGATCATGTTAATACTGATATGACATAGGCTGGGTTTAAGGGAATGTGCTCATGTTGCTGGCGAGAACCTCACAGTTTCCTTGTGATAGCTAAGGACTTTCCACTTCATAAGGGCAGGTACTGTAGGAGGTTCGATCAGTTCATAATCGTACATCAGTGAATGGTGGGCTATGCCATATCCAAGTTCGGTCATAGTGGCGTGAAGTGTACGATGGATGGTAACTGCAGTTTCAGTGGGAAGCGAGCCAAGTATCTCGGAAGACCGAAACATGATGGCGATGTGGCTAATGTGTTCTTTGTCCACAGTGTCACTTCAGAGGCTTTGCGACCATTGTCAGTACTGCAGATGTCGAACATTAAGATCGAGGCTTCCCTTCGCACACTGACGAGTGGAATGAACCGGCTCACCACTTTATAGTCGAAACTCATCATTATGGGGGAGCGAATCCTAGCAAGGTTCTTCAAGCATTGGCTGCGAGTAATGATAGCAAACTGAAAGCATTGATGAGGTGTGTGGACAAAATCTCTGCTTAGACAAAAGGTTTATGACTATGAATGGTCGCCTCGTCTGAACAGCTGTGTTGCCTGCAAAATTAGACAGCCAGGTTAGCACATTAACTGAGGTAGTGAGAAAACTCTCCGGTTTCGGTGGTCGCCTCAAAACCATGGAAGACAGGTTGTTAACCAAGATTATTCGTGCCTTGTCCGATACGAATTCAGACGATGAATTGTGGTTCAGTTGTAAGCATATTCGGGATGCCATAACATATCGTATTAGCAGGTCTGAAGTATATTTCTCGAACCTACTCAGACCGACAGGAGATGCTGTCATGGGCCCGATCCGACTGGTGCAACAAGGTCATACCTAAATACTTTTATGTGTGTGTTATAAATACGAAGTGCATCCTTCCCACAGTGTTAGTACAATTACTGTTGCTGTCAAGGATTTACATAGCGCAATTGAAGGTGTACACAATAAGTATTTACTGGATAAGTGTACACACGTGGAGCATGATGCTACTTTGTAAGAGGCATTCTGACCGATCATATCTCGATTAGATAATTTACAACAACAAACTGTTCCCCCTGCTGAAATGAAAACTGAACCAGAAGTTGAACCTCGGACTGCGACGAAGCAAAAGATACTGCAGCTTATGAAGATTATAATTTATCTTTAGTGGCTTGGCAATGTAAAAAGGACCGAAATAATTTATAATTTATGCACCACGACTGTTTGCAATTACCGACAATATTACACGAGTATTATTGATGGAAAATATGTTGTTTGTAGATGCAATGAGAAATGGTTTTTGGGGAACAAACAATTATTATTTTCTATCCAATGATTTCATATGGAGGCGTCTCCAGGTCTCTATGAATTTTTGTTTATAAATGAGTCTGGCAAGTACTCGAGTGAGGCACTTTGCCAATACAGATGATTACTTAGCCTCATGAGTGCACATTTTGTCGACAATGTTTCTTCCAGCAGGCTTGTAAGAATGATACACACTAAAAATTCGCCATTATTGGTGAACTGTTCCCGGATGTTGGCTTGGCGAACGACTAGTGTCTGACTCCGAAGTTGGATGGGGCAACCGACTTGAATATGTATTCTGGGACGATGCCAATGAGCTCGTTTCACACCTACAGCTGATATTCGTATCTCAGCAGACCAGCAATAATTACCACACAAACAAGATTGTGAATATTTTACAAGAATTGCATGAATGTGGATTTATATGCTACAAAAATAAAATAATTTCTCATGCACAGATCGCTGCCGAGCTCGACTGGCCTGCAAGACATAACTATCCCAGCAGAAGGTACTCGTATTTGGGCTGAGATATCTATACCAGGCAAACTTAGTTTAAAAGAGTCCATATGCGACTGTTAATAAGGGCTACAGACACATGTTAACAGTAATAAATTTTTTCAGCAAATATGTATGGGGTAAACCAGTTCGCCATAAACATGGCCTCGATGTTAGTAATGCAATGAAGACTGTTTTGCATGATAAAGGATCACCTAAACATTTGCAAACTGATTTTTGCAGATAATTCTACAATCCCATATTCTGTTTGTTAATGGTTGCGAATAAAATTAACCATTGCAGCAACTACACCAGGTTGAAAGTTTCCATTTTCGAATGGTTTAACCATACATTTAAAAAAGGCATGAGGCAAGAATTTTAGTCTTGGGGAAGTTACAAGTGGCTGAATTTGTTGACCCGTTTGGAGACGTCCTACGATCGGCGAGTACACCACACTATCTGCATGTGACCAGTGGACATTAAAGATAATTATTTGCTGGAAACAATGTACAAGGCCATGAATAAATCGGACGCACACAGGCCTAAGGTGAAGCTTGGTGACTACGTCAGGATATTGCGAGTGAAAGGAAAATTTCCAAAATCGTACACTCCAAACTGGAGCATGGAAATATACAGGATTGTCGAGATTCGTCATTACGAACCAAGGACTCTACCATATTGAGGATATTAATGAAAACATACTCAGAGGAGTGTTTTATGATCAGGAGGTACAGCTGACAAGATTCCCAGACATTATCTGATTGAGAAAGTTATTCGATGATCGGGCAAATGCCTTTTTGTTAAATGGTTGGTTTTCGATTCATGGCACAATAGCTGGATATGCCACTCTGCGCTCACCAATGGGTAAATGAATGCCGACATCACAAGAAAGTATTTGAATAAAGATTATTTGTCATTCTGTGTATTATTTATCATTATCTGTGCTTGAATTCAGACAGGTGGGTAAATGAACACTAGTATTACACATGATAGAGAGAGAGAGATGTATGTCTATGTGTATTTTTTAGTACCCTATTGTTTTTTTGATGAGAGGATTTGAATTAATATTATTTATAATATATTTTTTGTCACTACCTGTAGACCACTTAAAGTCGGACGGGTGCATGTACAGCTTGGGATATTTGTAGACTGCCATAGGGGGTTCTTTTCTCTTGCTGCGAAGCAGAGGGAGGATTAAAGTATTTCTGCTCTGGTAGATTTGTATTTGGTATTCTCCTGTCGTTGATGTCATTATCATACCTGTGTGCATTCTGGCGAAGAAGGATCCCTTCCCACATCTCGAAGCAGGGGGAGGATTATTGTGGGTACAGCTCGGCCCTGTCTTTAGAATTTTCGGACACTTTTATGCGTGTTTGATATAAATAAATAAATATATATATATGTGTGTGTGTGTGTGTGTGTTGGGGTGCTGGTGGCGGGCTATGTAGCAGCACCTGCGAATGTCTGGAGAATTTTGCATTGTGTGTATTTTGGTAGCATTGGAGTGTTGTCTGCCACACTAGAGCGGTGTCCTGTAAGATTTCATATTGATCAGGTTGTGCATTGTGTTGCAGAGTGGTGAATATATGCACTGGGGGGCGAAGGCTGACACTATTGTGGCTGTGACTTGGATTTTTTTGTGCGACTTGCTGCCTGACCGCACACTGTACTGCATTGGCATGGCTGGATTGGCGTTTATCGGTATTAATGGCCAGCCATCTCCTTTCAATCTATGATATAGACTGGGTAAGCGCAGCTGACTTCTTGGCAATAAAAAATGCTCTCGTGGGAACCCTTTTACCTTAGTGAAAGCACTGGAGGACCATAGGCTGCTGGGTTTTTATACGTGTGCGAGTGGGCCTGTGGCGCACTTGATTTTATGCATATGATTAAATCTCATGGCTAGTTATTACATATAGTATGTGCATGTGCTAACACACGTACCGTGCTGTGCAATTGCCTCTGTAAGAAAGAAATATTTCCGCCTGCGAGTGTCGGCTACGTTCCGTACCATGCGCGAGTGCAGACAAGTTGGAAGTACAGCAGTGCGCGTGCTCTCTTGAATTCCTAGACAAGTTGGAGAGACAGATGTATGCACATGCCACATGTACATTGCTGTGCAATTGGCTCTGTATGCGTACATATATATTTTATGTAGAGACGCAGCCTGTCCCCAAATTGTATTTATCTATATATAATTACCTTTTTTTTTAATGTTAGACTGATGGTTTTTTAATACTATTAATTTATATATATATATATACTATGCATATAAGAAGTGCATGTATGTGCATGCATGCATGTAGTGCTTGCTGTTTTTTATGCGATGAGTTTATTGTCTGAAGGGTATGTAGGCCGATGCGAATATTTACTTTATCTCTTCTCATAACTATGCAATGCATATTTTCTCGCAATTATAAGTTTACTGTCTGGGGAGTATGTAGACCGATGTGCTTATATATGATATTTCATATCCTAACAGTTCACATGAAATGGTGGTGGTGTGGGCAATACATTGGACTGGTGACCCAAGGGTGGTCGGATCGAAATCGCATGCCTCCTGCATTTTTGTAGTTCAGAAACAGCTACTGACTAAATAACATTCCCAGCACTCCTGGCGGCCAACGGTTGAACTTACCTCCTCGATGCTAGCGCACTCCTGCTGGCGACGTGTTAACTAACTCACATACATAAAATCGCCGCGCATATACCAGCGCTCCTAGCCACCAATTGTAGAACTTCAAACACTCTGGTGGCAGGCACGAGAATAAAAGATGGCTGCAGGTGTGGGAATTAGAGATGGAGGATGTAAAAGGAAAGAATTTAGCAAACTCTGGTGGCGGGTGTGGGAATCAATGATAGCCGCCTACAGCAGACGACTGGTAGCAGGAATTCAAGATGGCCACCTACAGCAGACGATGGTGAAGACATTCAAGATGAAGGACTCGAAAAGCAAGAAGGAGAGGAAAGGACATGAGAGAAAATAAAGGAGACCAGGAGTAATATGAGAAAATCCCCCAAGGGATGGAATGTAGAATAGGCAGGAAGGAATGTCAGAGTAGGAGAAAAAAGAATCGGAATGACAGATCGGGAGAAAACTAATCGGAATGCAAGAACATGAAGGGACCAGGTGGAATGATAGAGCAGGAGGGGAAAAGGGAAATTTCAAACGGAAAAAGGGAAATTTTGAGGGGAAAAGGGAAATCCAAAATGGTGACTACTGACGAGGAATTACAGAGCAGGAGGTTGCCGCGTGACGTCATCCAATATGGCCGCCATGAGTCCTTCGGTCACCAACCAGGAGCCAGGTAATGGGGAACTTTCTATTTCTAACAACTGATAAGTCCACTGGCAGATATGTGGTACAACACTGTTAGCCAAGGAAGATTACCTGCTTGCTTTACCACAATGTGGAGATTTTCATCGGCTCAGTACACACAGTTATGGCCTTTGACAGGTCCATTCAATTTAAAGGCAGCCTCATTGGACCAAACAGTCACGTCAGTTAAAATTTTAATTGCCTTTTTACATGTTCACAACCCTCACACAAAATTCGACACGTATGTATATTTTGCACCAAAAACTATAATTGAAGCATTTCTTTAAACATTGATATAGTAANCACAAAATTCGACACGTATGTATATTTTGCACCAAAAACTATAATTGAAGCATTTCTTTAAACATTGATATAGTAAAATTAATGATGCTGTGATAAACATAATAACGTTAACCATTTACATAGTCTTATACTACTATAATGCACATATACTGTTCAAGTGTTAATGTTGATAAAGTTACTAAGTAATGTTACTGCAACCGAAATTTATATTGCGTTAAAAATAACAGGAAGAACCAAATATTTTGTGTTACGTCGACAATATAGGATTGTCCAACCAACGCAAGTTTACACTGATTTGGTGTTGTAAAATGGCGGATAGTAGGGAACAGTGATAGCCTCGTAAAATGAAACCACTGTATTTAAATTTTATTTAAAGCTTGGTATGATAAATTAATATAGCTTAGACCAGCTCTCAAGCCTTGCAAAACAGATTATGTGTGCCAAATATGCATATATTTATAGAGCATAAAGTATTTCCATGTAACGAAAGAGAACGGTAGTTTGTCTTTATAATGCCCGTAACACCCACAATTTGAAACGCATTCAGGCATGATAATATAAAGTATTTAGTAGAATGTCAGGTTTCGTAAACTGGAAAACGTGAAGCACTCAAGGCGTGGGTTTGACTTCCCTCCCGGCCGTCATTTTTTTCATTTGGTAATATTTATTTTTATGACAAAGTAACTGTACATAACTTATTTTATGCTGAATGTTTACAAAGCAAAGAAAATACAAGAAAATTTTTTACCCAAAACCAATTCAACACAAAATTTGTTTTGCAGCAACATGAACACCACCTTAATCTTGACAAAGCAGTTAGGAGGTAATGTTGTTACAAAAGTATTTAATGGTACATTAACATTACAACTGTAACAGTATATCATACACAGAAGAGCCAGAAAAACTGGTACACCTGCCTAATGTCATGTAGGGCCCCCGCGAGCACGCAGAAGTGCCGCAAGACGACGTGGCATGGACTCGACTAATGTATGAAGGTATGCAGGAGGCACTTCACACCATGAATCCTGCAGGGCAGTCCACAAATCCATAGGAGTGCGAGGCGGTGGAGATCTCCTCTGAACAGCACGTTGCAAGGCATCCCAGATATGCTCAATAATCTTCACGTCTGGTAATTTAGGTGGCCAATGGAAGTGCAGGTGATCGGACAGGATGCTTACGTATCTGTCACCTGTCAGAGTCGTATCTAGACGTATCAAGGATCCCATTTCACGNTTCACGTCTGGTAATTTAGGTGGCCAATGGAAGTGCAGGTGATCGGACAGGATGCTTACGTATCTGTCACCTGTCAGAGTCGTATCTAGACGTATCAAGGATCCCATTTCACGCCAACTGCACACGCCCCATACCATGACAGAGCCTCCATCAGCTTGAATAGTCCCCTGTTGACATGTAGGGTCCATGGATTCATGAGGATGTCTGCATACCCGTACACGTCCATCCGCCCGATACAATTGGAAATGAGACTCGTAAGACCAGGCAACGTGTTTCCAGTCATCAACAGTCCAATGGCGGTGTTGGCGGGCCCAGGCGAGGCGTAAAACTTTGTGTCGTGCAGTCTACAACGATACACGAGTGGGCCTTCGGCTTCGAAAGCCCATATCAATGATGGTCCGTTGAATAGTTCGCACGCTGGCACTTTTTGATGCCCAAGCATTGAAATCTGCGCCAATTTGAGAAAGGGTTGCACGTCTGTCAGGTTTAATGATTCTCGTCAGTCGTCGTTTGTCCCGTTCGTTCACGATCTTTTTCCGGCTGTAGCGATGTCGAAGATTTGATGTTTAACCGGATTCCCGATATTCACGGTACACTCGTGAAATGGTCGTATATGAATATCCAAATTGTATCTCCTCCTCGGAGATGCTATGTCCCATCTCTCGTGCGTCGACTATAACACCACGTTCAAACTAACTGAAATCTTGATAACCTGCCATTGTAACACTAGTAACCGATCTAGCAACTTGGCCAGACGCTTGTTGTCTTATATAGGCGCTTCCGACCGCATCGCGTTACTCTGATTCGTTCTATACCTCTATTGTTTGCATACACACGCCTATAACAGTTTTTTGGCTCTTCAGTGTATAAAAAACACAAGCTACTGACAGTTTACAGATAACAGAATATTACTATTGTAGTAACATTAATACTGTTGGCACAACTTTAGACTTTTTTCAGTGTACTATGGGGATGAAGGGCCTCCACTTTACTTGCATTAAAATGCATTTGTCACTTGATTTAATGACATCTGACTCACACGCAACTTGCTGTACGGACTCGGACTTCCCGGGGGAACAAGTGAATGTGTGCAACATAGTCTCCACACTTCCTTTGTCCACTATCGTTATCTTTCTGTCGCACAGTCCTTTCTTCACATCACACACAGTTCATGGCTTTCAAACTGGTAATGTTATGTAATCGTGTCGTTATTGCTCATGACGGTGGCGCAGTATCGAATTCTGTACTGTATCGCCGGTGCAGCTAAATGGTAATCTCACATTTCCAATCAAAATTTAAGATCTACTTATGTTGCTCGAAATAAAACCTTGTTGCCTTTGCCATTTCATCTACAATTGTAGTTCTGCCGCCTATGGCTGCAAACATAATTGACAACAGCAGAATGGCAGCATGCGCTTGCACACGCCCAATGTTGTATTTAAAGCACCAAATACATGCAGTACAATCAGACTGTCTTAAATAGATTTCTCTGTTACTAACGTACAAAGAGTGCAAACATTAATTTGGGAATCTGGTATTATTCATAATAAATTTAACACCTTGAAATTATATTCTTCTTTAAGGATAGTTTAACTTTTCATATTCCGGTGTATTATTACTGTAGGTATCGTTTACAACGTATGTAAATAACTTTAACCTTTACGTATGATTAACTAATTATTTAAGTTTTAATAATATGCTATGTCATAACGTTTATAAAACATTTCAAATATCTCAATTACCGCAAAACGTTTTTCCTTGCCCTCAAAAATTATTTTATTCGCACTCTATAGGATGTATAGGACCACTTTGGTACGTCTTTCACTATAGTTTAAAGGAACCGTGACGCTAAGCAAAAAAATCTGTATTATTTTAACAACATCCGTAAGAGTTCTTATCTTTTCTGTCTCTGTAAATATCCCGAGACTAATTTTGTAGTTAACGGTACAACAAGAAAATATTTTTTATTGGAAGGAATTTTACGTCACACAAATACACTGAAGAGCCAAAAAAACTGGTACACCTGCCTAATATCGTGTAGGGCCCCCCGAGCACGCAGAAGTGCCGCAAGACGACGTGGCATGGACTCGACTAATGTCTGAAGGAATGAAGGAGGCAATTCACACCATGAATCCTGCAGGGCAGTCCACAAATACAATCTGCGCCAATTTGAGAAAGAGTTGCACTTCTGTCACGTTTAATGATTCTCGTCAGTCATCGTTTGTGCCGTTCTTTCACGATCTTTTTCCTGCCGCAGCGATGTCGAAGATGTGATGTTTTACCGGATTCCCGATATTCACGGTACACTCGTGAAATGGTCGTACGCGAACATCCAAATGTTATCGCTACCTCGGAGATGCTATGTCCTATCTCTCGTGCGCTGACTATAACACCACGTTCAAACTCACTTCAATTTTGATAACCTGTCATTGTAGCAGCAGTGACCGATCTAGCTGCCGACCGCATCGTGTTACTCTGATTGGTTCCATACCTCTGTTATTTGCATACGCACGCCTATGCCAGTTTTTTTGGCTCTTCAGTGTATATCTCTAATCAGCTTGCCAGGTTAAATTATTTTACATGAGCGGGACACCCATAGTACCCATAAGATAAAGGCTCTCTATACATGCAAACTGTCAAGATTTAAATGTCAAAGCAAAATTACTTAGATTAGTACATGTAGCTATGATGGAAATATTAAGTACAGTAATTTGGATGATATTGTACAGCCAAGGCAATACTATACCACCACCTTATTAAATTTCAAATGAAAGCAGAAAAACGTTTACGATGTGCGTGTCCTTGCGTTTTATTTAAACATTACACACACTTAGAAAAAAGGCTCGATGTAACGGCCTCCATATTGTACACAGATTTTGCAACGACACGATGCACCATGGATTGTCCAACACGTACGAAGACACCGTGTATGTCGGTAATGTAGCCAGCGTTTTTCACAGACCCCACTCCACCTTTCACGAATGTGATGGGTGTGAGACGTGTTGCATACCCACACAGGCGTTGGGTAATGGCATTCCACTACCTCCGATAATTCGGTCGCTGTTTTTGGGAGAACGGTTGGCCAGAGGGTGTGTAACTAAGGCAACCTTTTTTTGTTGAATTACACATATTCTTTCATAGACAAACATCAAACTGCGAAACAACCTTAAGGTTACGAAATGACATGCGATCGGAAACTAGCAACCTCCATTTCTTGATGAAGGTGGATGATAATTACGAACCAAACGTGCTAGCGTACGAGGTCTTCTATAAAACAAAACGAAACAAGAAAGCTGTTGTTTTACGTCAAGAAGTCTCTCATTTTTTTTATTTAAATCCATTCTCAAAATTCATTTTCAAGTGTTCGTGCCTCCCGCAATATGCACTTTCGTCCACATACTTAAATGTGTACGCTACGTAACTTTTCATAAGGAATCTCCCCACGAAGTTTTTCGGTCGAATTGACACTCATCTTGTATATTGTCTAGATATTTATATATATATATTTCGTAATGAATATGAATTAGAAACAGTGGCGGAAATACAGGTCTACCAATTGCTAAGATAAAATAGCGTGTTAGTAAAATATTATTTAAATTATTTTTGGTATACTAGTTTTAAAAAAAATCAGTTTTTTTTTTTAAGTTTACATTTCCTGGCAGCAATATTGGAAATATATTTTACTGTTTACTTGTTTAAATTATTACCTTTTTAACGTTTGACCAGCGCAAATTACGGAGTTCTGGTTCTGGTTGCACCGTATTTTTCTTTCCAGAAAGGAAGAATGATAATGTGTTTTGTGTAAAAAACGGAAAAATACGTATCCGATATGTGGATATAGAAATTTTGAAAGGCTTCATGAAAGTGATAAATTACGATGAATGGACTACAGCAGCTCATTCGAGCAGGCAGCTTGAGATGGGAGGTATAATGCAGGTAGTGTAATTACCGTCTTTCCTTGCAGCATGGCGACCTTGCAGTCGAGGATGATCGTGGAGCCGACGCGCGCTCTAACGTGCACGGACTGCGGGCCGTCCTCGAAGTAAGGCACGCCCCTCGTCCCCTGAGGGTGGTAGTGCGGCCTGGTGCCGGCCGGGTACACGGCCGTCGTCAGCCTGGTGGTCAGCGGCGGTGCAGGGGAGACTCGCCAGTCCTCCCGCACAGTCAGGTTCACCAGGTCGTCGTGCGATCCACGTGGCTCGGCTGTGACCTGCTGGGACAGCAGCCTGGTCACCGCTGCCTCAGGCCACATGGCGCTCCTTTCTGCACCCGACCGGTCGTCGCCGGACGTCGCTAGGTACGTTACTGTGACCGTGGCTGGCCAAGTGTCCTTCTCTACAACATACAGTCCACGCCCATAGTACTCACATTTCCTTCCATAGCCTACTCGGGGTTTATTCACACTTTTTACACCAAACCTTTGAAAAACACCCCATATATGACGTGTTTGGTTGCTTACTAAATACGCCATGTGTTACAAGCCTTTTATACTTATTGTTAACAAACATTGCCTTATTTGTGGTTAAATTGAATTTTTGCTTTATATTTTATCCAAATGTTATAATATTTATTTCATAACAAATATGAATAAAGACAGAGAGAAAATAGGCGTGTTAATAATCACCAGTAACAAATAGTTATTATGCTAAATTTTATTACGTTGTTGAATTGGGCGGGGGAATATCTTGAAGTATAATTGTAACAGGGCTTCAGAAAAAGTTGGAAGTGACCGGAATGGACTATAAAATCCATTCACTGTTACTTTAAACTTTTCTGAAGCCCTGCTAAAGTTCTACTTCCAGGATATCCCTTGTGCCTCGTGCAAACAAATCTTAACTTGGTATGGAAATTACACCGAAGAGACTTCGTACACTCACTTCAATAATATTTTGCATGATAGCTGTTTCTTACTAGGCATTACCATCACGCCTATTTCTTCGCTGTTTTAATTTATATGAACCGTAAATGTAACACTTAAATTATATACAAAATATGCGTATAAGTTCAATTTAGCCTAAATAAATAGATTAGGAAACAAACAAGCACGTCATGTATACGGCGAATTTTAAAAGGTTCGATTCAAAAAGTGTGAAGAATCCGCAAATAGGCTTTACATTGTCGGTAACAATCGTTTTCATCTTCTTTAACCTTTACTTTCAAATCTTTACTAGGGACTGGCCAGGGCTAAGCCCGATGGGCCCGCGCCCCCTCCAAAATTTGATCCCAAAATGTTTTTATAAATGTACTATAACTACCTCCATCTGTTATCACGTGAAGCTGTTATTTTTTTAATCTTAAAATCATAGTGTTGCTCTAAAGCATGTGTTATTCCCTTTTTACAAACACTAATATTTATAAACACATATTGTCATATATAAAGTATGACAAGGGAAGAGGCTGGCTGATACAAAAACGAAATAGGATTTTATTTTCTTTAGTCGTACGCCGGTAGCGAGCTTGAGGCCAGGTTAATGACGCCTGTATTATTCAATGTATGCCTTCCCCCGCGCCCTAGGATGGCGTGGAACACGTCACTGAACACCCATGAGACGTTTAACAACTCAGCAGTTTTAGAATAGTTTTGGTCAGTTTCTGATTTTGTCATCTGTAATTTGGTACGTTTCATTTCCCATACTCTTGTTTTAACTGGGATAAATTCAAGAAATTAACTTATATTTTAGTAATTGCTTTTCTAAATTTGGCTTTGGCAACACAAATTTTCTTTAAACGTAATTTCTTTTGTTAAGTAAAAATATGTAATATTTTATTTATTTATTATCGTCTTATTTTGGCGAAATTAAGGCGGTAAGCCTTCTCGTACACTTAAGCAGTTTAAGCAATATTAAACATGTGAAATTAATATACTTAATCTACGAACTTCAGCCTAAATAATAAACAAAAAAAATTTGAAGTTTTTAATAAACTGGAAAATGCATAATAATAAAATAATAAAAATAACAAAAAATTATAGTTAACTACAAATTAAGTAGGAATAAATATGCAAATAAAAATAAATGATGAGTAAAAGCAGTTAACTAAAATATCAAACAACCTACGATATATAATGTGTGCACAAGCATACAGTTAGCTGTTTTTTTGGAATCATGGGCAATTTTTGATTATGTGTTTACCAACCCTTCTCCTAAATGCCGAGACAGTTGCCGAGTTCCTAACATCCCGTGGTAGTTTATTTCAGTCTCGTGAAGGGGATACAATTAATGAGTTTGAGTAGAAATCTGTCTTGTGCATGGAAATACTCAGTTTGACATCCTAGAGCGGGTGTTGATTTTGTAGTTATCACGCAGGGGTACTAGTCGGTCACTGAGTTTCTTCGGACTAGATTTATCAACAATCTTATAAACCAGCGATAGGCGATTCAGTAATCGTCTTTCGTAAATGTGCAGCCAGTTAAGCTTATTGTAATAACCCGATAAATGATAAAGAGGTTTTAGATTAAAGATAGTGTTAAAACATGTGTTTTGTATTCTCTGTAATTTACAAACTAAATTATTTTTATATTGTGATATATAATTAATGGTATGATTTAGAAATAATATAAGATTTTGTGATACAATTATTAATGATAAAATATAAGAGTAGCAATCATAGTTTTTAAAATCTTAAATTTTAATAGTTATATTTTTAAATTATATACGATGTTTGATTGCTTCATACGTTATGAAGTACTACAAATATTTTTAAATACACTATTGTTTAAGAAAATTGCAACACACAGGAATAATGGCCCGAATGAATCCAAACTCGGAGGATGTGTAGAACAGTGTACCAGCAATATTTGATTACGATTGCAGAGAGATGGCGTTGACGTAGGCCCAGCAGCGCTCTATGTGCGACTGGAAAGACCAGCGTTACGCCATACTCAATCGGTGAAGAGCCGTCAAACGAAGTGAAAGCAAGTGCCAGTATGCCACGTCGACGTCAAAGGGCGCCATATCAGCGTTAGAATGAGTTGGAACGAGGCAGAATGATAGGTCTCCGGGAAACGGGTTTGTCGTACCATGTCATTTCGGCTCGTACAGAGCATACTGCTACGACAGTGATGCGTGTGTGTAACCAGTGGATATAAAAGGGTCGTACGCAGAGACTGTGGGTACTGGACCACGCAATCTTACCACAGCACGGGATGACCACCATCTTGTCCGCATGGCCATAACGGACCATATAGCCTCGTCTACAGTTTTGACTCGACACTGGAGCACTGCAACGGGGATTGGACCTTACTGCGTCGACTGTTCGACGCCGTCTGCTGCGGGCGATACTGGTGACACGCATGCCATTGCGTCGGCTTCCATTGTCCAGAAACCACAAACGCCTCAGACTACAATTGGCACATGAATGTAATCGCTGGTGTGCTTAAAGGAAACATGTAGGGTTTTTCGGACGAGTCCCACTTCAACCTTATAAGAACTAGATAAGAATTATAGCGGAAAGTAAACGATATAAGCGTTATCTCACGAACAAGTTGTAACAGCACAAGGCTACAAGAGTGTCTAAACGCGACAACCTACGGTAATANATTGGACCTTACTGCGTCGACTGTTCGACGCCGTCTGCTGCGGGCGATACTGGTGACACGCATGCCATTGCGTCGACTTCCATTGTCCAGAAACCACAAACGCCTCAGACTACAATTGGCACATGAATGTAATCGCTGGTGTGCTTAAAGGAAACATGTAGGGTTTTTCGGACGAGTCCCACTTCAACCTTATAAGAACTAGATAAGAATTATAGCGGAAAGTAAACGAGATAAGCGTTATCTCACGAACAAGTTGTAACAGCACAAGGCTACAAGAGTGTCTAAACGCGACAACCTACGGTAATANATAAGCGTTATCTCACGAACAAGTTGTAACAGCACAAGGCTACAAGAGTGTCTAAACGCGACAACCTACGGTAATACTAGGTGGTTGTCGTTTAGATGAAAATGAGGTTATGTTACAGCAATACACGAACCACTAAACCGATTCTGTTAAAACAAACTTTATTGTCATCTACGCGTTATACACAGGCTCTACATGACCAATAATATGCAAATCTCCAACTGAACCAACCAACTTCCTATAAATCCATATCTCATCACCATGCTCAAACTTGACCTTCAGAGAAAACAAAACCGGCGATGAGTGCATACTAATTACAGCAGACTGATTAACAACACCCTCATGAACTGGCACAGTCGTCCAACAAATTACATCACGTGGATCCATTTCAGCCAAACTGGTAAATGCAGGGACACCAGCGTTATGACGCTTATGGAAAAAACACAATTCCAAAAGACCACTTCCCGCTCTTGCAGTTATACCCTGCAAGGTCGCAAGTGTCGAAGAAAGTTACGTTCTTTTGTCTTGCATGTACATATTTGTCATGTTTTGATAACTTTTGTCAGTAATGCAATTTTTTGGCAATAAAAGTTAGGATACTAAGAAAATAGACTGTGTGATACAAAACAGTTACATTTCTGATAATATTTTTCTTTCTGAACGATCACCGCATTCAAGATTGGTTATCATTTTGTAAAATAAATTTTATATATTATCATCAATGATCACTTGATTTCTAATATGATTTTATGCTACTTTCAGAACCAACCATTAATTTCAACATCAAGACACTAATCTGATCATATTTTATCACAATGCTCATGCTATACTCATCTCTAAACTCAAAGTCGGTCATCATTCAGTAAAACATGGTTTTTACCAGATCGACAGTGATAATTTGATTCATTGCGTCATTAGCCAACTTTGGAAGGAGAGATAGGCTTATGAGATCACTTTCCTGTCTGTGTGGCTGTGTGTATCACCTTACAAAGTTTTTAACCCGTCAAACGGAATTTACTAAACTCTGTATACATATGGTACATTGGAAGTACATCCGAATTTTATAGTTTTTTTTTTTACCGCGCCGTGTGTTTACTGTCGAAACGGTGGTTATTATATTTAGAGGGCCATTTCATATCTCGGGAATCATTCAACAATTTAATGAGTAAACCAAAATTCGTATTTTGACATTTCATAATTTTAAAAATTAATTTAAAGATCATATTTTTATATATGCTCATTTTCTGTAAAATAACACTACATTTAAAAAAAACATTATTTTACATCATCTCTTGCAAAATACTCAATATTACCGTTTTACCTATTTAGACCCAAAACTTCGTACGTTGAAAGTATAATCTAAAAGCATAAAATCTGATAACACACATTAACTCTAACCAGTTATTCCTAAAATATAACCACATAAAAAATAAAGTCTTTTGTTGTACCTCGGAAAAAAATGAAACGATTCCTAATGAATTTGGTGAACAAGAAATACTACCGTGCACAATCTAAATTGATATTATATAAGCGGAACGGATAGACATTGATTTTTTTTTAAACNACAAGAAATACTACCGTGCACAATCTAAATTGATATTATATAAGCGGAACGGATAGACATTGATTTTTTTTTAAACGGCAGTCGTATTAACATGTACCGTAACCAAGTTTAATCAAATTTTTATGCTGATAGATTATGCCAATCCGAGNAAACGGCAGTCGTATTAACATGTACCGTAACCAAGTTTAATCAAATTTTTATGCTGATAGATTATGCCAATCCGAGGACAAGGGCTGGGGGCTGTGCTCCATGGCTCCTGCCATCTTGGATTAGCTATCTTGAATAACGCCACAGCCACCATCTTGTTTTCGGCCGCTATCGTGTTTCCAACTACCATCTTGTTTTCACTTGTATTTTGTTTTCATCGACTGTTGCTAGGGGGCTTGCCAGTTGTTCGACCACCATTTTTATTTATGGATATGGCAGCTAGAATACGCTGGTGTCGCTCTCGATCGTACACCATGTTGGTTCTAGAGTTGGCCACTAGCGGCGATGCTTTTTATTTAATTTTCTCAGAGCTCAAAATATTGTCTGGAGGAGGGCACGATCGAACTGCTGAACCTTGGGTTGGCATGCAGATGCCTTAGAACACTTGACTATCGGGACATGTGTTGGTATAAAGGTTTATAGGAGTAATAGTGTTCATGTATAGGGGATGAATAAATATTTTTGTCGTGATTATTCTAATGCCTAGTAAAAATTGTTTATATATGTTTTTTTTTTACCATTCAAGACATATATACTAACAAT
Organism: Clitarchus hookeri; assembly: GCA_002778355.1. Classification (NCBI taxonomy): domain Eukaryota; kingdom Metazoa; phylum Arthropoda; class Insecta; order Phasmatodea; family Phasmatidae; genus Clitarchus; species Clitarchus hookeri. The sequence continues at coordinate 78,298 of NQII01002149.1, forward strand.
ATAATTTTTTTTTCATATAGTCATAGACATAAAATAAGAAATTGTAATATAGGCCTAATTTTTTAAAAATATATTTATTCTTTTTTTCAATATTACGAAAAGATGTACCTTAGAAATAAAACACATTTTTGATTACATTTTTCATTCAGTTAGGTTACTGGAGTTGAGTTTGGGAGCATGCATGGACAGGCAGGACAGCTGACATTGTCAAAATTAAAAAAAAATATCTGTGCTTGCATGGCAAGGGCTATCTTAGCATTTTCACAAGTTGCACGTGTACGGTGTCAGGTAACTGCACACATGTTTGTGTACATGCTTCCATGTCGTCTTCACAACCTACATGGTGTTAGATAGCCTAAGTCAGCATGCACATGGGAAGAGCTGTGTTAGAATTTTTACAGGTCTGCACCTGCACAGAGCCAGCTATCTCCAAACCAATATTGTGTATAAGGAGACAGGCAAGTGTCACAATGAAATTAATACAATGTAAGGTAAACATACATGTATTTCAAAATAGTACATGCACTTAAGAATATATATCTTATATTTTTTAAACATTGGTAAGTACTATTTCAGAATTTCCTTCTCATCGAACCAGGAGTCGTCATGTTTCGAGTGTCCGAGCCACCTCACATACATGCGTCCATTACACCGTTTCAGCAACTTTTCCACCAAATAAACATAGGAAACATTGTAGGAAGGATCTCCTCTGCGTAAAAGTTTTGGACGTATTTTCCGTTTATATATCGGGGTCGGTTCTTCCACCTTGATTTCGTGTTTGATATCAGGCAAAGCTTCCTCCTTGTGTTGTCGACCAAGTACTTCGAGACGGCTGGTAATCGTCTTGCAAGCATTTTCCGTTCAATTCACGAGAACCAATTTGTAACTTTTCGCGAGTAGATATTTCGCGCGAACATCTTCGATGGCCCGCTGCAGCTCAGTCATCCCTTCGGCTCGGTATGCTATCATTCATAAAATAGAATGAACACACACCCACACAGGTATATAAACTTATTCACTCTCGAGTTAAGGAAAGTGAATTTTCAATCCTTTCCAGTCGGTCGATGCATGCATCCAGCACCTTTTTGCTATGCCCCGCAACATTGGATTTTGGAAGTCAGTTTGGACTTTAACGAATTTTGAAGAGCCTTCAATTCTTCCCATCTCTGCACATTTGACATGTTGATAAGGTCTATTATTTATGCCTTTTTGCCCTGTATGTGCCGGTCGACAGCTACCAAATCTTCCACCACTTAATTTTTTATGCTCTCGATCTTTTGTTCAAGAAGCGACTGGTAATTTATGAATAGTGGTGAGGTGAGCTTCCATTATCTTATTTCCATCATTATCATCATCATCAGAGTGTTGACCATATCCTAACTTGGAAATTGCATTGTGACTCATGGTCGGCATCTTATTATAAATTGATCGAAGCCACGCCTGCCCCTTCCTTTATTTACTGGCGATTCCTAATCGATCATCAATATGCAATACTACTCATTGCAGCACAAAGAACACATCCTTAAACTCTGCGAACATCATATCCGTATTGACATGGTCATCGTACGCATGCCACAAGTTTGAATCGACATGCGAAACAACACAAGGAAATTCACATTAACGAGTAATAACTGTTTTGGCACACGTGAATAAGTTTGTCTCAAGTACACCCATCCCACATTCGCATGCCGCCCCATGCTAAAGTACTCTTGAATACAATTATGATTCTCACAGCCACATCATCGAAAATAAACACCGAGTTTGGCAATGCTTCGCTCGTTGGCACCACAGCTTCATTATCGCTGCAAGGGAATTAGCGTAGGACTTCCACAGCCTGCAGTACAAGTGCCAGATGTTGGTATTACAATTGCTAGAGCGATTTGGGGTACAAGTAAAAATTCCGGATCCTAATACCATTCGGTTCCTCCAAAATGAGAAGGACCGCATCTTACCGCATCCTGACAGTCTGCAAATTAGTCCTCTCACAGTACTGGAAAACAGCGAGCCATGTTGTGCATCATGTGAGGTTTAGAGATCTTAAGCATGAATGTGTAAGGGTAGAGTAACATCTTGCTTGATAATATGAATGTTACCACTACTATCCTGCACAGCTGATTGCGGAGTGTGTGGAGCAGATTGCGGGTATTGCACAGAATCAGTGCTGCAATTTTTAAAATGTCTCTTCAAAATATTACTCCGAGTAAACTGCCTCTGGCAAATTTTGCATTCAAATATCACACTTGAACTTTTCTTCTGCAAGACATTATTTCAAGCTGTATATTCCGCAAAGCTGTAAATTCTTTACCACAGAAACGACAAAGAAGGTGTTTCATTTGTACTTTAACTCCATACTGTTCCAAGTCTAGAATGATACTTAAAAAAAAAGTTTAAAGGTCGGGTATATATCGGTTCGTAGCGCAGTAGCGTGCGATGACTCGTAGAAGACAGATCAAATCTGGAAGAGGGATTGTCGAAACGCTGATAAAAAATCTGCCTTTCAAGCTGCACATTCTCAGATACAGGTTCTGCGGGCTAGGAACCAAGCTAACTAAATGGTTGGCATGAGGGGATATGGGCATCAATGCACTGGACGAGGAGTGCAAGTGGCACGATATCGCCTATTCCTAACACAACGAACTGCAAGCCAGGAACCAGGCAGACAAGATACTCGAGCATAAGGCGGACGAAATATATTGCGCACCAGACACCATACTCACTAAAAAAAATAGCCGCATGCGGCGTTTTCAATGCGATGAAAGCCAAGGTGAAGATGGGCATGGGGCGAAGAAAGCGAGACGAAGTTCCAATAGAGAGGAAAGAAAAAGACTGGAGGATTCCTTCCTGCCTTGATACCTGCTATGGTGCTCTGGGTGGTATCGCCTGGGCCGTAACGAATATCGTTAGTGCGGTGAAACGAGCCTCGAACAAACGTAAGAAATTTGAGGAAAACCACTGCCACAACAGTAAACTGGAAGCTATCGCCATGGGTAAAATAAACAGCCATTGTTTTTGCATACGACGACCCTACCGAGGAGGAGGAGGAAGTGTGCAAAAGCGTCACAACAGGAGCAGGCACTAATGAAATCTCTAGCGAAACGACCGCTCACGAACGTGGATTTCGAACTGTTTGCACACAAATTGAAGATAACTCATTTTCGCAGTGTGTTCATGCGAGATGCTTCGCTCCCAAAAACCAAACGTTTCGAATGTGCCATAATCAACCTGGACATGACAGCATGGTCCGGCATGCATTGGGTAACATATGTCAAACATGGCAAATGTGCAGTATACTATGACAGTTTTGGGAATTTGCGTCCTCCACCCAGACTGCCTCAGTACCTGAAAAATTGGAAACTGACTTACAACTACGAGATGGAGCAGATGCCGAACATGTGGAACTGCATACACTTATTTATTCACTTTCTGGTGCAGTGGAATAAAGAAAAATCGTAGACGAATAGTTGTTTGTTAAACTTTTTGCATAAAAGATGGTCGCACCTATATTCCCCAGTCAGTATGTCGGTGTCCATCATTCCAAGTGGTAATACATCCAAGCCGAGGGCGACGTTTTACCCGCCCTTGGAGCTGGAAGTTGAGTGGGTCGTCAGACATGTGAATTTTCAAACTTACAACATAGAAGAAAACGTGAATTCTGCATTCCAATATGTAGTGGCAGGAGACATGAAGGATACGGTATTTCCACCAGTGCATACGAACTGAAGGACATCGCCAATTCCATCAAGAAATCCATGCCATCGGACATGACATTTGAACTATGCGGCAACCCAAGCATGCTTAAGGCAGAAAGAAATATTTTTCAGTGCCGATATCGATTTTATCGAACCGGATACCATCGAGATAAAGCTGGGGTTCAAGAAGTAAATCTACGAAACTTGTAAAATGCACGAATCCTCGCGACATGTGAACATATTTCTAGTGAACGTGATATGCATAAAATGCAATTTAGCAAGCAGCTGCTACTTCAATGGTAAAACCAGCCATACCCTGTAAGAATTCGCGCCGATTGCCCCACCACGTTATAAACTGGTCGAAGTTCCGAAAAGCATCATTTACGTTCCAGTGATCGCGAAGAGCGCGCACGAAGTGGTCGTAAGGATCGTCGATCCGGACGATAAGCAAATATATTTCAGAAACTAGGAACTCACTTTGCGCTTGCACTTGAAACGATGGGATTGAGTTTCGCTAGACGAAGCATGCATAAAGTCGAGCGCAGCACCAAACCTGTGACTAGTAGAGGTCGAGACACCGACGTGCTAACACGTGCCAATGAGAAGTTTCTACTTAGCCTAGAATTGAAAGTGAACAGACATGAAAGACGACAACGTATTGAATGTGACCCAGAGAGCAAAAATCGTCAACAGAAACGACAAGTTTGAGCTGCATTGTTATCAGTCGTATCTGACAGGCCCTTGCGCCCTCAGGTGTGAGGTTCGAAACCCTATACAACGTCAAGATATGAACACCCTGTCTTCGCAATCATTCCTTTGCATCTAATGTACACTCAGGAAAGAGTACGGGAACCACTCCACCTCTACCATGTTCGTTCGCAAGGGTATACTCCACCTTTTCAAGCGAGTAATGTACGATCTGAACGGTGTTACTATTGACGAAACCCGGAATGTGGGCATAACCACCAACATAAAAAACTACCACTTGCTACCCCTAATAATCTCGACATGGTAAAAATGGCAAGCTGGGGAATGGTAGACGGATACAAAGTTCCCATCTTCGTAGAATATAAGTTCGAGGTGAGCATGCCACTATCGATGTTACTTGGTTTTGCCGAATATTATTGGGAAGATCATTATAGATGCCAAGCAAGAATTGGTGATAATGCTAGTCACCTCGCATCTAGAGGCAGTGTTGGGAGCCGTAAAAACTCGCAGCCCGTCGTTGTAAATCTGACCAACATGGCGTGGTTCGTTCTCAATTTTACTCTGAGCACCCACGAATGCATGAAGCTACTAAACTATGCCAAGAAAGATTAAATCATCGTCATAAACCTTCAGGAGTTGGAGTTTCGTTACTTGCCCGGTCCTGTCATCTGCTACGTGAAACCACTGGGTCGTGAAGACGTTTTCAAGCACCGAAAAACCTGGCTAAGTCATATTGTAATTTCAAACGAACAAGCAATACAACATCTCGGCAGACAAATCGACCTTCGATCACTGCAATTTCCAGAACATAACATTTTTTTAAATAGCAATAGATATCCATACATGGATTTGATACCTCCTTCGGCTAAGAAGGGTTTACATTGCTGTATTATCTGTACACTCAGTTTGAAGCCTCCTATTACGGGCGCGACACCTACCCTGTCCTGAGCCCAGAAAGATTCCATGAAAATGCACCATTGCTGGTCTTTGACACATCCAAACAAAACGAGCGAGTTCAAAATGGTGTGGTGGATTGTCATATAGAAATTATTTCGAAGGAAAACATGCCTGCGAACACTGCTGCGTACTGTTTGATTTTGCACGACAGAGTATCGAGCTACGACTGCATTTCGGGGCTGATGAGCATGATGAGCAAAGCATATATAAACAGTATGATCACTGCTTCACATTTAAGTTTGTATCAGGATGTATGGTGATCTGCAAGGCTTCCAGACCCAGAGCAGCAACATGATCAAGGATATCACAGTGTCCTACGACGACGATGGCAAAACGCGCACGCGCTCCTTACGCCCCCACCCCCATATGTGTGGAAACGTTTGGACAAGTAAAGCAAGAAGACGAACGACTGGCTGACCAAGAAGTACCACGGACTGGAGTGGGATGAAGACAAGATTCCATACCACCAAGTGAGAAACGTGCTGCGCGACGTGTTGATGCAGTATTAGCAAGAACCGATTTACATGGCAGGGTCCAAGGAGTAAAAATGGCTGAGAAACTGGTGCAAAAACTAATTTTAAATCATCGATGTGCAGCTTGAGTATGGCTGTCCTCCGCTGCGCAAGCTGGCGAAACTTTACGACGACCAGCACCGACACGTATGCGACAGGTCAGAACCTGACTGGACACGCACGTGGAGGAAAGCACAGCTGCTGCACAAATGGTGTACCTCGTCCTTGGCCCATGAACCTGCTGCCTATGACTAGACACGAAGTAGCCCGAAAAAAATATGAATTAATTTTTCATACTGTGGACACCAAATTGGCAACCAAAGTATATAATATGAGTAAATCGGTGCGCTCATTTAGTCGCCACCTAGAGATCTGAACGTCACCATCANGGTGTACCTCGTCCTTGGCCCATGAACCTGCTGCCTATGACTAGACACGAAGTAGCCCGAAAAAAATATGAATTAACTATTCATACTGTGGACACCAAATTGGCAACCAAAGTATATAATATGAGTAAATCGGTGCGCTCATTTAGTCGCCACCTAGAGATCTGAACGTCACCATGACTCCATTCTGTTCTACGAACATTTATGTAAATTCCAAGCCTGACTATGGCAGCATTGTATAAAGTTTCATCGCAGAAGATGGATATCTGCGCACCTACACCGAGACCTGCGATGGTAGAGTCACGCAACTTTGGCGTTTCGCGAATTATCCAGTCGTCTATGAACCAACGCAGTTTCAATTGTACTGTCCGGGATCCATCAACCTACATCGTGTTCCACATGACGCCGCAGACGCAACTGCCCTGCACCATTGACTAAATCATTGCCTCGGTCCAGATGCCTGTTACCATTCACGCACCAGATTGTGCCATGGAGCTTCCTCCAGGTAAGGCACGAAAATTTCCAGTATCCCGTGCCCAAGAAAGATGCTGCCAGCCAGACGACCAGTTGCCGCTGAGTAAAGCGTCGGCGCAGACATTCGTGACGGTACCCACCACGGTTGATTCTGCCTCCATCTCGGGAAACGAACCTGCAACTACTCGTCGATGCCGCCCAGCAGTGTATATTCTTGGAGCTGTGGATATCAAACCTGTTGTTGGCGGTGGTCCCACCATTGACTAGGTGGAATTCGTGGAGCAAACTGTTGAAGACTTGCAAGATCTGCAGTGTGGCTATGATGAGGAGGATGACCAACTGGGGACTGGGGGTGTGAGTGGTCGAGACGACGGACATCGCCATGATCCTGAGACTGGTGCTGCCTTTCGCAAGGAGCTACTGCTTACGATCATATTCGCGAACTGCTTAGCCTTGCTTGTGACAGTCTACTAAAATAGTGCAAGGTGTACATTTTTCCAGTAAGCAGAGACAAAAAATGTATGGAATAGTTATAATTTCGAAAAAGTAAGATGGCCTAGGCTTGTAATTTGCTTTCTGTATCGACTGTGTACTCAATAAATATAGCATGAAAATATATTAGTGTTTTTATTTATTTTTTCCTTTTGCCATTTTTTTTTTCCAATATTAAGATTTTTTACTGAATATTGTATGTATTCAAAATATGATTTCAATAAACATATTATTTGAATAACTTTCTAATGAGGGAACATTTTTATCGAAGTGAATGAACATATTTTCTAGTGTCACTCCCGGTTTTCCATGCCAGACGATGCCTGCCGTATGTCGGCGGGTTTTCTCGGGGATCTCCCGTATCCCGCCTTTTCATTCTGGCGCTGTTCCATACTCACTATTCTTCTCCCTCATCGACTTTCCTGACAAGTGGAGAGACATCGCTGTGGTAATATTAGCTATTAAAATGTATTCTGCAATCATTATCGAAGTTTCTTCTTTGACTAACATAGTATAGCAATCAGAGGATTGAATAACTGTCATGTCAGGGGTGTTCATTTTTACTACAGACGCGATAGTAGTAGGCCTACTAAAAGTTAATCTATAACTGTCTCTAAAATATAATTAAATAATGTTCATTGCCCTAATGAAGTTACTTTTTCAATATTAATCTCAAACATAAGTAATGGCAAAAAATATATAATTCCAAGATAACGACCAAATTTCCCCCTTAAAACACGTAACAAGAATAGTAAAAGAAAAAAAAGTAGCTTGGAGTGAGATAGTTTTGAAATAAAGTGTCGTGAATTTTTTTTCCCGTCACAAATATTTGCCCTATACATCATCTGTGAAAAAGCAATTCACCGGTTGAAGTTCTTGACAAGGAAACGAACAGCTTCGTATATTAGTGAAGAAACAAGCACATTCGTGAAAATACACGAGCTCGGCTTGCAAGTAGCCGTCAGTCGCTAGTGTTCTGTAATATGCTGCAGGAATACTTAAAGGCTGTTCACGATAAATTGAGCACTTTTGAAAGTTCTGCTTAAGATCTACTTTTCAGCATAGTGTGTATTCTTATACCACATGTAAAATTACATTGAAATGTGCCTAATAACTTTGTTCATGAGCTGGGCAAATGAAAGTAGGAAATTGTTAGCCAAGTAAAAATTTTACAAATTTGCTAATTCTTAGTCTCACAAGCATTTGAATAGCCGGCGCGTTTTCTAGGGGATCTCCCGTTTCCCCCACCCCTTTATTCCGGTGCTGCTCCACACTCACGTCGTTTCACCTTCATCGGCTCTCAAGACGTCGATGTTAAGAGCCACTCAAATCTCTTAATTCACTCTTCATACATATTTTCTATGTAATATTTTCAAATATTTTTTTTAATGTTAATATTTTATTATAATGGTTTTGCTAACCCTTTCGTATAAACTTAATTTTATAGTTTCAGGTGTTGCTGTACTCATGTCGGTACAACACTTGTTTCGTTGTCACTTTTCGGCTTAAGTAATATGAATCAATTATNTCGTATAAACTTAATTTTATAGTTTCAGGTGTTGCTGTACTCATGTCGGTACAACACTTGTTTCGTTGTCACTTTTTGGCTTAAGTAATATGAATCAATTATGAGCTAGACAATTAAGACTATTTGCTAGCCATTTACCCACAGGTTACTTCATAGATCAGTACAGACCAAATTACCTATACGTGCGTAATTGTACACAATTACGTTCACTAGGTCAGGATGGATTAAGTATTTCTTAAATGCTGAAGGCATCTGTAATGTTTTAAATGGGAAAAAGGTAATGAAACATTAATTAAAATATAATTTACTTTCCCCGGTCTAGAATCAAATTCCAGTGTTCACTAGAATATGAGACATAGTGCAGTTAAAAAAAACATGGATTTTTACACTGGAGTCAAAAAATGTGATTCGTGGTCTGTGTGATAAAAATTTCAGAGCCGTTCACACAAAATAATGAAACGTAATTAATTTTTTAAATATATCTGACAGCATTGTGGATACGTCAAAACTTGAACGCAATTTACAACGTGGCAATTTTCGAGCAAACTTAAAACGTAAACAGAGCATAATTTTTTATTATTTAACACGAAACTTGTATTGCATGTTGGGTAAATATTTTCCCCGTCTTCGTCCGTGAATAATACGTAACGATAGCAACTGCTTGCTTAGAAATTAAATTACATTTCCAAACCCCGCCTGCTTTCCCTATAATTATTTGACGGTATTCTGCTCACAAACTATAAAATACTTTGTTCTGTAGTAACGCAAACATTTCGTATACAAACAAACAGTAGAGTGATTTTTACAAGCACTTCTGCCGTCTAAAGATATACACGAATAATTATTCAAAAGGAGTTTGAAGACCGTAAAATACCTTTAATTTTAAGACTATTTGTTTATACGTTATGGCTCGAACAACATTCACAACGCGGGAATTTTGGGCTGAACTTTATAGCTTAGAGGTGTAGCAGTGCATGTGATATATTATTAAATACGTATCTTATGTTGCATCATGCGTAAATCTTTCCCAATATTTGTCCATGGATATTACGTGCACATTCCGACATTAAAGTTCATTCCGAAGCCTTACAGGAGTTCCACTTTCATGCAAATAAAATTAAGGACAACTAACCACATTCGTGCGCATATTTCTTAATAAAATTCCTATTTACATATAAAATATAGGTAACAGTTCAATTTTTCCAATAAATATATGATAATTTATGAAGCATGACACAACCAAATACATGTGATTAAAAAAAAACCGCGAGTAGAACTGCGTTTCAGACTGTTTGAAAATAACTTATTATACATAGATTTACTACATTTGTGTATGCAACATGGATGAAGTTGACTTTTCAAAACATGTCAAATCCATAACTGAGCTCTCGAACTTAGCTTAGATACGGTATTTTATTCAGAGACGTAACATATTAAGGAACCTGTCTACCTGAGCTGAGTTATAATGCTTGACACTGCATTTGTTTATGTTCCCGCCTTTATATATTTTAAAAATATAGATGATGGTATATCTCAGCGGGCAGTGACTATGTTACGAGCACTACAGCATTTGATATATATATACAGTAGAAATTAAAATAATAAGAGAAAGTGAATTTAGTTCGGTTACTGGCTCCTTAGATCATGCAGTGTGTTCCTGCATGGTCTGATACATAGTTGTGTGTACATATTGAGTAAATTTTAATTGTTTCAAAGTCTTGTAAAAGAGAAAAATGCAGTCTTTATGCTTCTCGTTTACATATTTTTGTGCAAGACTAACAATGCAATGGAATCTGATGGAGAACTGTTTCCAATACTCATTGGATGTGTCTGGACTAGGGGGTTAGTTTATTCTTTTCAGGTGAAATAATTTAATATTTTTTGTTCTGGAGAGGAAGGGAGGTCAGTCTTGCCTGCCCAGCCAAGTCGCGCGGCTCTGTCACTGTATCGTACCGTGCGTTGAGAGGGGTCTCATGCCACGCATTACTGCGACTGCGAAATTTCACGTCGCTAGCAGAGAAAGCGTATGCACTGTCTCTCGTCGCACTGCATTGCTCCGACTCTCTGTACCTGGCCGGCGGATGTCTTGGGGTCAATACATGCATTCAAAAACTAAAATTACAATATGCGATGACACTCTTTGCGGTTATTTTTGTATGAAAGCTGAGATAATAACAAATAATCCATGTTAGCATTCCAATATGTAATTTTGGTTTATGCATTAAATATTAATTTGAAACTATTTTTTTTTTTAAATAACAGTTTGCGTTACATGTTGCTGGAAAGGAGGGGGAAGAGCGCACCTTCCTTTGACGTTAACAGATTTGGTTGTCCCAAATTCACCTGGTATGTTATGATAAAATAAGTAGGGTGGGAACGGAAGTCAGCCAATAAAAATGCCTGTCCAAAATCGTTACCTGTATTTAACATAGTTTCTGAAAAAATAAGTAAAACTGGAAGGAGGGGAAGTTGGCGAGTGAAAATGCTTGGCCAGGAGGGGAGGGGAAGTATCCCATAGTTGTCCCTACTCCGCAGGTACTATAATCACTCAGCGCCTCCCCACCATTTGGCTTGAATATATAAAGGTTGGAGCATCGCCAAATCTCTCACACTGATATCAGCGCTTGTCGACTGCATATCCGAGTACCACCCTGCTTCGTAGCAATTTTGTGCTTGGAGAGTTATTGCAAATTTTCACGGTCGCCTTCCAGTTTTGCTTCGAGTAATTGCTCGCCAAGGTATGTTATTTATAATTTTTTTATCATCAAGTTTTATGCATTCTTAATAATTATTTTTGCTAACGAGCTATTAAACTTATTTATCATAAAATTGTATGCAGATTGTTTGCTAATGAGTTCTTTTATTTTAAAATAAATAACTGATCCAGTTTCTTGCTAATTCGTTAGGCAAAGAGCTCTTTAATTTTTTAAATAAAGGTTTACGCAAACCATTTAAAAATAAATTTGTCTTGTGTGCTTACTGAATGATACAACGCAAAGTTATTAAAGACGCTTTTTGTTTTCGCAATAACTGGCAGCCAGTACGTCGTTCCCTTGCCAAAAGTTCGTGCTTGACCTGTCAACCGACATCGGAGCAAAAAAGCACCAAATGTCAGTTCTCGAGTGTTGCAAATTTTTTAAAAAGTAATTACTAGCACTGATAAGATAATTAAAAGCTATGTTTCTTGTTTTGTTTTTTACGCGCATTGATCCCTTGTAGGTTTTGCAGTCAGCAGTGACGTGTACTTTCAATTCCAAGAGTTGCTGATTTGTCCTCTTTTGGTCATGTCTGTACAGCCGAAGGAAACCACAGCATCTTCACTCTAATACAGGCAGTGAGTATTTACGACCACGTGACTAATGTTTTTGCGTGTGCTTATTAGCATTTATTACATTATGTGGTGAACTTGTGTACAGGGGAAGTGACTTCCGCGGTAGGAAATCAGAGAGTCCCCTTTGTGAGTCAAATAGACTGTTTAACGGGAGTCTCTAGCAACGCAACCTATCGTTGTTAGCAGAGTGACTACAATCTCCCTTTTCTTCTGAAATGTAACTCTGTTGTAAACATGCAAAACTTTTTGTGAGGTTTTTAATTATACCTATTGACAAAAAAGGTAGTGTTATGTCTAGTAGAAAAATTGGTTGTCGCTTTTTAAAAAAATAAAAATTCTCATTCGTAAATAGCTTATCTATGTCATGGTTCAGCAAAAAAAATATATAACTATATATTCCTGTTTTAAAGCTTAAATCCCACTGATAAAATATGTTTCCATATTGTTGAAAAATTTATAAAAAAAAAGTTTTGCAAAGCGGTATAAACACTGGAGAACCAAAAAAATAACTGGTATAGGCGTGCGTATGCAAATAACAGAGGTATGGAACCAATCTGAGTAACGCGATGCGGTCGCCAGCGCCTATATAAGACAACAAGCGCCTGGAAAAGTTGCTAGATCGATTATTGTTGCTACAATGGCAGGTTGTCAAGATTTAAGTGAGTTTGAACGTGGTGTTACCGTCGACGCACGATAGATGGGACATAGCATCTCCGAGGAAGCGATAAAATTTGGATGTTCGCGTACGACCATTTCACGAGTGTACCGTGAACATCACGAATCCGGTAAAACATCAAATTGTCGACATCGCTGTGGCCGGAAAAAGATCCTGTACGGACGGGACAAACGACGACTGACGAGAATCATTAAACGTGACAGATGTGCAACCCTTTATAAAAGTGGCACATATTTCAATGCTGGGGCATCAACAAGTGCCAGCGTGCGAACTATTCAATGGACCATCATTGATATGGGCTTTCGGAGCCGAAGGCCCATTCGTGTACCGTTGTTGACTGTACGTCACAAAGCTTTACGCCTCGCCTGGGCCCACCCACACCGCTATTGGACTTTTGATGACTGGATACACACGTTGCCTGGTCTAACAAGTCTCGTTTCCAATTGTATCGGGTGGATGGACGTGTACGGGTATGGAGACATCCTCATGAATCCATGAACCCTACATGTCAATAGGGTACTGTTCAAGCTGGTGGAGGCTCTGTCATGGTATGGAGGCAGTTGGCGTGAAATGGGACCCCTGATCCGTCTAGATATGACTCTGACAGGTGACAGATACATAAACATCTTGTCCGATCACCTGCACCCATTCATGTCCATTGTGCATACCGACGGACGTGGACAATTTCAGCAGGTCAATGCGACATCCCACACGTCGAGAGTTACTACCGAGTGGCTCCAGGAACACTCTTCTGACTTAAGGCACTTCCATTGGACACCTAAATCACCAGAAATGAACATCATTGATCATATCAGGGATGCCTTGCAACGTGCTGTTCAGAAGAGATCTCCACCGCCTCGCACTCCTATGGATTTGTGGACTACCCTTCAGGATTCATGGTGTGAAGTGCCTCCTGCATACCTTCAGACATTAGTCGAGTCCATGCCACGTCGTCTTGCGGCACTTCCGCGTGCTCGCGGGTGCCCTACACGTTATTAGGCAGGTGTACCAGTTTTTTTGGATCTTCAGTGTAATTATACTTGGAGGTAGAATAGTTACACAGGCTTTTTTCTCATATGTATTTGCGTATTAATTAAATATTTTTTCCAGCATCGTCGAATTATTTGCCTTAATGCTATGCTCATTATTATTAGTATTATTCGTACGCATATGCAGTTTTTTTTGCTGAAGTCTCCATCATGGAGGGCGACCGTTTCGACGTGGGAGCTTCGGGGGTTTACCAACTTCGTTCGCCTACTACTGTTTCTGGGGTAAGTGCGATGCCTCCGCTGGAGTTAAATTGTGGTTTTTGCAGCAAATATTTTTCCTGGACGCAACAGCAGATTGAGGCAAGAGAGGACCAGCATCCATAATCCTCACAGGGAAGAGGTGCAAGTCTGCGAGAAGTACGGGATGCAGATTGGGTGGAAGGATAGTGGGGAACGTCACTCGAGGAGCTGCAATGGCCCAGTGCAGCGGAAAGCAGCTGCCAACTGCAACTATTGTAATACCGCATTTGCCAACACAGCAGATACGCGAAGGCCTAAAAAGGGGTGTAAGTTCAACCCAGATAAGAATACTTTCACCTGCGAGGACTGTGGAAAATAATATTCCAGGGCAGACAAGCTGAAAGAACATGCAAAGAAGTGCACAGGCCCTGCCTCTGCCCCACTGCCGACGAAGAAGGCCAGACGTGATGTTTCCACCCAGCAGCAGCCATTACCAGTACCAGTACCAGCACCTCGACCGAGGATCGTCGCGGGGGCCAGACAGCCGACGGCCCACGGATTTGTGTTGACCGAAACTGCATTTAGAGGGAATTTTAAAACATATGTGCCAGAAAATACTTGTTACCAGGCCAAGGACATGTGCACATATGTGGAATAAATGAAACAGGGTATTGTCGGCCAGCTGCAGGAAGAAGTAATTGAAAATGGACCAATAAAATTTAATTTGTTCTGGGAATGTGACTATGGCAAACCTGAGTCCCATGAAAATGAAGTAGACCAGCGCACCTTCAAGACAAAAAAGTTGCCTATTTACAATGTATATTATGTGGAAGAAGCTGCGTGGTCAGCTTAATCAAGTTATGCCATGAAGAGGTGAAATACCAAGGGAAGGGATCTGGATGGACACTGACTGCAGTAAAGAGAAAGCAGCTCAGTATAAATAAATTGGAATCCCTGCGCACATCCAGTTCCATCGGTTTGCCAGTGCTCATCAAAAACAGGGATGCCATGATAAACCCGGAAAACGAGGATCAGGAGTGTTTCAAATGAGTTATACTCGCCAGATATGTTAAAGGAACACAACCAGGGCGAGTAGACAAAAGCTGCAGGGAACTGGGAAGCAAATTTTATTTTAGTGGTATTGAATTTTCGCACACCTCTGCACCAGATATCGAAATTCGAGAAACAAAATTCTGGAGTGATGGTACATGTATTCATAATTAATAATGGAATGAAGGTGGCACCAAGACGAATCTGTGATGAAGATAGGCCCATACATTTCGATCTCCTCCTCCTCACCTGCGAAGACAATGCACTTTACACATACATAAATAACTATTCAAGACTGGTGAGCTCACAATTTACAGCCCATGGCCAGAAAATCCATATAAGTAAAAGGTGTTTCACATCCTACCAAGACATTACACGAGTGACAGAAAAGACAGGCAAAGAGATGTTGGTGGAGGACAAAATATATTGCAGTCCTCATGCTCCTTCACGTATTGAAATGCCGAGGCAAACCCTAAAATTTTATAATTATTATAATGTAGAAAAGAAGTCAACCATCATCTACGCCGATTTAGAGGCCATGCTCCTGCATGTTTAAACATAACAGGCCGACTTCCAGATATCCAGCACGCACTCTTACCAGAAGAACGAGGCTATTTTGATATCATGTTCAAGTCAATTACGACATCATACCTGCCACTAAAACCATAAGTCTGAAAATGAGGACGAAAATTTACACTGGGGAAGATCTTGCCAAGAAATCTCGTCAAGCCATCAGTGTTTCTTCAATCAACCTCAAAGTGTTGCGGAAATCTTTGGAAATGGCACCCCATACTATGACACCTTTCGGGGCGGTCTCATGTGCTCGGCGAAGCTCAGGTCGTAATATTAGACATCAAAAGGGACACCGCGACGAAAGATCACACACTGTTAGCCACCTGGATATGGCACTGGTGCATACAGGCATATCCCCAACTGCTGTGACCTATCTGTGGATGGTGTACAGAGAACTTGTTGAGTGCTTACAGTCTATGGCACAATGAATTATACCTTCTTGCGGGGGAACCACTGAAGTCTAACTGAAGCTTCTCGACAATTGTGTGTTCCCTCCTGTTCTCCCTGCATCCAACACCGTCTCAAAGTGTAGGCAGAATAGTTCAAGTGGCGGGAAATGCGCTGAAATGACCAACCTGCTTTTTGGAGGCCGACGATGTGGCCTATCTCAAACTCATCCAGCTGAGCAAAGGCTTGTCGAATGCGCCATTGGGGCATGCTGCGTGTTCAATTAACTTGGTTCTGTTGCTCATAATACTCACACAGCTACTCTGGACTTATGCGCTGTCTTGCAGCTATGAATCCTGGAGGGACATGTTTGCTACCTGGTAGCACATCCATGCAAGCAAACCACACTAAATGCAAATGGTACACATGTTGGGCCATGGCGATACTGTGTCACACTTCGTTGTACTTGTGCAATTTGTTTATCGTAATAAATGTTTTGCACACGAGTGTAGATGGTTTTGTATTTCCGGATCATATGAATGGCAGTTGTAGTGTGTACTATCGGTTCGTATCGTTCGTTGCCTGGTATGAGTGGATGGTATGGTCAGTTCGTATTTTTAGCTAGTATTGATATTTCATATGGTTGATTCAAATGATTAGTTCTTATAGTTGTGCCATATGCACATTTTGTATTTTCGGCTGGTTTGTTTGGTTCGAATATTCGTCTTGTGTGGTTGCTTGTTATAAACTGTTGATATGTTTGGCTGGTCATGATGGTTGATATACTAACTGTTCGTTTGGTATTTCTAGTTGGTATGGTCGACTGCCATGGTGAGATCATATTTTTGGCTGTTATTGTTGGCTCATCTGGTTGGCCTATATGGACAGTTTGTATGGTTGACTGGTATTTGTTATGGTTGCGTCGGAGTTGGTTGATCTGGTTGGTTGGCATGCATATTTGGTATGTCCTGTGGGCTGTGTTGTCCTTGCCCGATGGTATGTCCAGTCGGCCTTGATGTCCATTTGTCCTGCTTAGTTTGTTCAGCGGGTATGAGCATTCTGTATGGCTCGCTTGTATGGTTGGCTGTTATGATTTTCTGGTGTGAATTGTTTGTCAGTTGGATTGGTTTGTCTTGTCCACTGGTATGAATACTTGGACTTGATGTCTGGTTGGCAAGGTTAGTTGGTATTTTTGGTATGAATAGTCTGTATGGTAGTTTCACCAGTTGGCCTGATCATCTCTCATGATACTCTAGTCTAGTGTTAATTGTCGTTTGGGCTTGTTTATAAGTCTTGAGAGTTGGTCGGTCTTGTCAAATGTTTTGCTCAGTCAACATTGTTTGTGACTCTTTCGCCAATGACTTGAAAATAGTGGCCAACTATTCTTGTAAAGTGCCTGGAATATAGTGATATATATATATCGATCTGATTAAGCTCATGCCAGCCTTGTACATACCAAGTTACGAGAGCCTAGCTATTATGGTTTGCGAACAATATCGCCGAAAACATAAGTATTTCAGTTGGAGTAAGCTATGTTACCAGAAAAGATGAAGTCGGGATTCATGCTGGTCATAGACACACCACACCACTAAACAAATATTTGATCTTGATCTCTACTCTCCAATGTCTCGCTGGTTCGAGCAAGCACTTAAATTTTTAGAATATGTTTACTTTGGTGCGAAAATATATGTATAATTACAGCATCATCAATAATAGCATACATACTGTGATGGAAGTGTCGAAAATATTATAAGTTACAAGATTGATAGATACGAACGTCTTAATAAAGAAGATGAAAAATCATCTGTCAGGTCAGACGAAGATCTGTGACAGTGTGGTTATGACCACATTATTTATCTGCAGAGATCTTGATGTCGCATGAACAACAGCCAACCACAAGCCAGCCGTGTGACATCATCAACATTAGATTTTTCACCACTAACACACTGTAGTGGTAGTGGTGGCTGTTGAGCTATGGCAGGTAAATGGTCGTCAAATTGATAGTCAATTAAATGTAGTGGCAGGGTGGAGGGGTAGAAATATAGTGATTAAATAAATAGAACTGGCTGAAATGATTGTAATGTGAGAGGGTGTTCTTGGAAGTACGGCAAGGAAGACTCGAAGTTTAGCGAGTAATCAGACCAAAGATGGCAACTGATTGATGGGGGTGGAGGGCAGCCAACTACTCTGTCGAAATATAGCGAGTAATTAAAGTGGTGGAAATTATCTGGAGAAAGGAGGTGGGGTATATATGTCGGTGGGCAAGAAGGAGGGGTTGGTGGTCGGGCAGTGAGGAGGTTGTGGTGGAGAGTCGGGTGAGTTTTGGTGGTGAGGGTTTATGGTGAATGGGGTCGAGCTATGGCAAGTAAATAGTGAGAGAGTTGGAAAGTCAAGTGGTGTGATTGTGGTTTGAGTGGATGGTGAAGGAGTCAATCTATGACGAGTAAATTGTGACGCGAGTGGGAAGTCGGGTAGTGGGTTGGTGGCATGAATGGATAGTAAGTGTACCGAGCTATGGCGAGTAAATTGTGAGCGAGGGTGAGAGTCGAATGTTGTGATTGCAGCGTGGGACAAGCGAAAAGTTTACGGAATTGGTGTTACATNGATTGAATGACAATATTGCTAATTATTAATAGGCACAGGGATCGAGAAAAAAAATCAGTCGCCTGTTGAACTTCGTACCAGGAATTGTCTGCACTCTGCCATCTTTACAAGAACCCTCAAAGTCACACAAATCCAACATGGCATTTGGGGTTAGTAATGGAGATTTTTTTCTTGTGAGGTTTTTGATTTTTGTATTTTTTAAATCGATTTTCCGATTTTTATTTTATTGACTTACCTTGGCCTTAATGTTAGGTCAAGTTCACCCACATCCAACATGTTAGTCGGGGTAGGTAATATAATTTTAGCCTCGATTTTTGCGACATTTTTTCGATATTTGGCATTTTATTTCTATTTTCTGAGTTCCATGTCACTGGGGTTAAGGTCACAGTCACCACCATCCAACATAGTGCTAAGGGTCAATACAATAATGTGCATTTTCCATAAATTTTTTATATTTTTCGATTTTTGAGTTTATGGTCTGAAGGTCAAGGTTATCACCACTTATTTCCAACATGGCGGCTGAAGATCAATAATGTAAACAAACATAGCCACCTCAGGCTATTGATTGCAACCCCTTGCTGTGACAAACCAAGATGGCGGACGGCACAGCACCCTACCTTCTACAGTTACCCCTGGATCCCTATATCCCTATTACTGTCCTAAATATATTGTGTAAGGTGAGTGCAATTAATTTCATTTGTCGTGCCCGGTCAGGAAGCAAATATATATTTGTAGACTTTATAATTATTCTTGCTTATGTTTACGGTTCACAGGTTACCGTGTTTTTATCGCCATGCTTCCTTCAATTCGATAATGTTCCAAAAAGAAAACTGGTTCCGAAAATCTTCTTCCTGATTTACAAATAAATGTTTTTGCGGTAATAGACACTCAATAAAGATTTCAAAATTTTTTAGCTGTGGAAACTGGAGAAGAGGATAATGAAAAACAATGTAATAAAAAGGTTATTAAATTAAATTTTAAACAAATACATTATATCTCCAGTGCAATCATGAAATTATTTTGATTAAGTTATACGTTGTAGCGGCTTCGCTATAAATCGATGAAATCCAAATTAAAAATAAGATTTAAAATTCAATATGGTGTTAAATTTTTAATAAAATTATAAATTCAGGATACAAAAAATTGCTATTATATTAAACATTTTTAGACTACATTAAATTAATTTAAAACACAGCAATTTGAGAAAAAGTCTTGATATATGTATTTGGTTAGCACAGAGATTTACGCATTTTGTTATTTTTACGAGTATAACATAAATGTTGAGCTTATGAGATTTTAAGATTTTTTTTTTACTTTGCCTCCCTTGTTTCAAATTTCTAAAGACAATGTATGAATGTGTGACGTACACATTGTTTTCAGCTTGCCATACGAAATAACTATCTTGTAATCAAAAGTTATTTCTATTTTTTAAAAGTATATTTTCTGGTGATGTAATCCGGAGGCGAGTGGCTCGACTCTGTGGTAGGTTATTCTTTACTCTACAACCAGACGCACCCACACACTCACTGACTCTTCGTGCATGGTCTGGCTATTGAGGAGGTACTTGTTCAAGGAATAAACATGGTTGTGTTCTCTGCATGCTTAGTGACTTATTCAAGTGTACACCAAGGTAGGGTAAAGAAAACACAGCACATCAGAATCGTCAAATTTACTGGTTTACTTATAAACCACGCCTCCGAGACAGTTGAAATATTTTGCTGGAATATCAGATGGATGGACTGCATATATGCCATTATGAGAATTGTCACAAAACATAAAAGGCGCTTTCGCAGAATCCAACGGTATTTGCTAATTTTGCTAGAATGATAAGTTATGATTTGTTGCGATCTTGCCAGCTGCATAATAGAAACCACTGCAGGTTCTTTAACATAACAGAAGATTGCCAAGTACAGAAAATATCGAAATTCGGTAAATGTAAGCTCAACGAGAGTTCTAACACAGATAAAGTGACTTGTCTCATATCACGACCTGTACACCTGCAAGAAGATTTAATGTATATCCCCAAATATTCTGAAGATACCGCTACCAAATATAAGTTGGAAACTTTAAATGGACAGTTTTCAACCCTACATATTTATTAAGAAATGTAAAAATATCTTCGAACAAATATTTGGGTGGCTGTTAACATCAAGGTATTGAGAGCCGATGAGGGTGAAACGATGTGAGTATGGAGCAGCGCCGAAATGCAAGAGTGGGGAAAACGGGAAATCCCCGAGTAAACCCGCCGACCAGCGGCATCGTCCGGCACGATTCCCATATGCGAAAATACGAGAGCAACCCCGCCAACAATCGGGCTTTCTAGCTGATAGGTTTAGAAACATCTACGTGGATGAACTTCGGTGGTCGATACTGAATGCACGATTTACCAGTGCACTTTAGTCGACAATGCTGAAAACGTGAGTTATCAGGACAATTTAGCGGAGAAATGCTGAGATACCATTAACTTTTTGCGGTTCGGTAAAAAAAAAGGAGGGGGGGTAGTTGAGTGGGGGCCCTGTGTGATATAAATCTAATAAGTAATTCAGTTGTGTGAAAGTAAGTGGTTGGGAGCCGACAGATGTGTCGATTAAATACCGAATGAAAAACTTTGGTGAGGGTCAATCGTTTGCTGGCCGCATGCAAGTCTTGAAATAAGTTTTTTTTCCTCCTTAATTTTTTTTCATAATTTTTCGCGATTTTAAATCCTTAATATTTTAGTGAAATATATTTCTAATTGTTTTATTTTTAAACTGTTTGTATAATAATACATTTTTTTATAAAAAATTTTGAAGCTTTGCGATTTTACTTGGTTTTTGTTTTTAAAGTTATCTGGAGTTCATCATCCGTAAAGGTCAAGATAACCCTAGGTCAAGGTTGCCTACAATCAAGATACCCAATGCCCGAGGTCATTAATGTGGTCCGCAATCCGTTGTGGATTGTACAGAACCTAATAATTTATTCCACTTATGCGCTCCCATTCCCGTTTGCTGATTGCCTTCCCACTTAAAAAAGCTTTCACATCTCTACAAAAAGTCAACGCATTGGCTGGAAAAGTACTGCCAATTGGTTCTGCTTTTTAGACTATTGTCACCAGGTAGGGCTTGTACCAATACAATGTGCAATAACTGTTAAAATATAATAAGGTTCTTATGAGTGAACAGAAGAAAATATTTGCTGCGATGTTAATTTGTAATATATGCAGTTATTTTGTATCCACGATAGTTTGTATTGGTATAGTTACTAAATGCGTTATTTTATATTAGTATATAGATTCACAACATAACAAATTTTCCGAAAGATAACTATCAGTTTTTAAACCACAACTAATTTTTTTTTCTAGTTATACAATGCTGCCAGTAACCCTTACCCAATGCAAAAAACTTCACAATATATTCTCACACTTTCTTAATGGTGCTTCACCTACTTTCGGATTCACAAGTTGCCACTGTTTTTATTAAAAACAAATTAATGTAACTGGAAGGAGAAAATACTTATGTATTTTAAACTACTGTCGGGACCATGTAGTGGAAAGAAAAATAATTTCTGTCTTTGTAATTAATATATTTTATAATATGTTTATTACATCTATATATATATTGTATTAAAAGTAAAAATCGCTGTATTAAAATACATTTTAATAATTTCTTAAAGAATTGGGGCACCCGCTGCATGTCACTCTTTCCGTTGCTACATGTATATTAATTTACTATTAAATCAATCATTTTTAAATACTGAAGACAATATTATAGCATATGACACATTACTGCACGCATTTGATGGGGGCTAATTCTCACATTACATCACAACCTGCAAATTACTCAAGCTATCATATTCGCTTCACTCGCTCGTAAAAATATTGGATTTTTCACTATAAGATGTCCCGAAGCTCCTACAGATATTCCACGTATACAAGTATAGGCATATATATTCTTCAATGATTTTTACAAATTAAGTATATGAAGTATATTAAGTATATTGCGGTCTTCTCTCGTCAAGCAGAATTATATACAATGCCAGAATTTGCAATTTATCCATTCTCTCACCTGTTTTTCACTTGGTCGTCTCTCATACATGTAGGTATGATACTGAGAATTTTAAAAATAATTATGGCAAGTAAATGTGACCAAACCAAGCCCGGACTTACATGTATATACCATCCTTCCTCAAGTGACGTTATAGGCATAGTTGTGATACTAACCTGCATAATTAAAGTTATAGTTGCCTTTCATTCGACAACTATTAGGGTTAGGCCCTTCAAGCAGTTCTTTCCCAGAGTACGAGCCAAGTTGAAACAGCAAAATCCTCTAATTTTATATGTAGGAAAGAACTCAGTTATTTAAAAACTTGTGAGTTCGATGTTTTTTAATCTCAAAATCTTCTCTCCGTACTGGCTGGATGTTGCATAATTTTTTTTTTAACGCACTTCAATTTTTTACAGTTTTCCAGATTTACTGGTTTTTTGCATGAACAAGTTTTGACTTAAATTTTATAGCAAAGGATATAGCTTCGTTTGTAATAACGGTGCTGCCACACAGATAATACAAACAGATTTGTAAAGATATTAAAAGAAAGAGACGACACTTTACCTCATACGTAAAATTAAAATCATTGTCAAGATTAGGAAACCAACTTCAAACAAACTTAACGCTTAAAAGGAGGAGGTTTAAAAGGAGGAGGTGTCTATATAATAAGAAAATTCATGCAAATGGAAACGAGATGCAGGAATATTGGATATAATATGATACAAAATGGAATATAAACTCTTAATTAATTAGCATGCCGTGTTGAAACTATAAGATGATGTTGAATAATAGAATGATAATCAAACGCTGCTGAAGAATAAAGAGATTGGGCGGTTTCGTTGAAATCAAAAGCGCGCAATACTGGTACAGAAGAGCTGAACAATTCAGAGAAAAGGAAATTTCATGTAAATATTTTCACAGTGGCGAGAAAGAGATGTGTAGGGCTTTTCGTGACGTCAAGAGCTGTACCCGCCCTTCTTCACGAAGAAGAAGATAGAGATGGAGAGAGAGTTAAGACCAAGAGAATCTCCTCGCCTCTCCTGGCGAGGTACCACGAGACGCTACCGCTTGCGATAAATTAATCTCCTGCTGACGGCTGAATATTAAACAGAAAGAATTCACTATGCTTTACGGAAGGGGGGAGGGTAATGCGGGTGGAGGGGAAGGGAGGGAGACGCGTGCACCACCCCTGCTCCGGCGTGAAAGGTATAATAATTCAGGGCAGTGGAGGGAAAGTCGCAACAAAGTTAAGTGGCCATTAGACGTCCAAAGGTTTGGTGTTGAGGACTCGCCTTCATTCTATGAGGAGGAGGTGGAGCGACATCGCGTGGGCACAACATCTCTATACTAACGTCCATCGCATTAACACATCCACCCTCAGCCATTACCAGACCTGTGTATTAAAATATATATCTCCATAATCAATGCAAATTGGTCAAAGAGACTGATTCCCTCACTTACAAGGAGATAGTAAATATAATTGCTTTTCCCGATCAACATGTTCTGCTGTTAATGTCTCGTCGACAGAGGGGATATTTGAGAGGGCACTAGTGGCTTGGGAATTAGGAGCGAGATAGAATCGGGCATAACCTGCAGTAAAAACCGTTCCAGCATTCGACTGCAGTGATTTCGGAAAGCCGTGATAGAGTGAACTGGGATGGTTGGGCGAGCAACCGAACACGTATCTTTCCGATTGCGAATCCATTGTTTCATCACTGAGCCACATATCTCGGTAAAATCACTAAATGTTATACCTACAGCAAACCTGTAATTTTTTTACTACCTCTTAGTAGGGATAATAACTACAAACGGTAAGTCGTTTACAATATATCAACCGCTTTAAAAGCGGCTTACCTACGTGGCTTTAACATTCCGGTTTCAGGAAAACTTTGGCAAAGCTACTGAACATGTACCGTCCTAATAACCTACCATTTGTCGTTGGCCGTGTCGTGTTAGCTGATGTATAAACCATCAAGAAAATTTAAAGCCCATGAGTGCGTATACTTTTGCTCAGATAGCATTGCTAGTTTGCAAAGGAACGTTTAAACAATGACATACACAAGTGCACCAGCTACCATTGAGGGCTAAGTTGTACGTTGTTGGTTGATAAATTTACCAAACACCTCAGTAGCAGCTATTTTTGGTTAGATTGTAGTCACAAAATCTAACTAAAATTCTTTGGCAACTTATTTGAACTCACTATAACACGGCTAATATTTTATAACATAATAATTTTTCAGAGCCAACCTACACTACATAAACGATAAAGTGAAACATTAACGTTATCCTTCTCAAAGTTTCTAACGCATCTTGAACTATTATAGAGACGCTATTGCGTAAAAACTGCAGTGGCAAACACACGAAACACCAAAAACCTGAAACTTGCCAAGAAAGATCCATTTTCTTGAGCGTTTCTCTTTATATTTTTCGTATTTACCCTGCCTAATTCCTTGAAGCTGAAAAACATCCAAAATTAATTTCATATAAGTAGAATTACGGCATCGTGGTTATTGGGTCGTGAAACGTAATCTGAAAGGAAAAACTGACTGATTGATTGACTGACTGACTGACTGACTGGCATATAAACGCCCAGTCTCAAATTGGTCCTAGAGACGTGACATTTAGGAAACATTCATTATGTAATGTAGGCGCCACTAATGAGAGATTTTTTAAAATTCAACCCCTTAAAGTGTGAAATAAGTGTTAATATATTGTACGGAGAAAAAATTATTAGATAGTCCTATTAAATCTAAAATTCGTAAAAGTGCTATAAATAACATTAAATACGTGGTTAACAGTTTCCTAGAAATAAACATTTAGAAAGACTTGGTTACATTATTCTAAGTATTTATTACTTATAAATTGCTTCAAATAGGCCTCTGCAGGACATAAAGACTTACAAAATTTTAATTTGTGGTGCGACAATGTTGCTAACATGAGATTTTCCCCAAACTCTATCAGTGGTGCCGAGAGGAACGCGTGTCGATGAACTCAAGGCGTGTCGCAAGAGATCTACGAGGTCCTCGGTTAATATGCTAAAACTTAGCAAAAATGGGAGAGTGCATCTGGGAGGTTAAGTGTCTGCGGTAAATTGTCAGGCCCTGCTCAAACTAGGAAACGGTGATTGTACACATACGGCATGACAGCTATCCCGGACAAGTTGTGCACTATAGTGACTACAGTTCAGGAGCTGATAGCAAACATTTACCCAGACGTTGCCCGGATACAGGACAAACCTATGGAATGCTTGTGTGAAGTAGCCATTTTGCCCCCGAATATGACCAAGCAGCGGTCATCAATCACATTTGTTAAAATCATTCGAAGGGGAAGAAATGCACACAATTCAATAGACACGGTGGTAATTACATACGAAGCAGTTCATTACCCAGTGGAATTTTTGAACGCTGTAAATCCACTGGGTCTGCCATGCCGNTGGTAATTACATACGAAGCAGTTCATTACCCAGTGGAATTTTTGAACGCTGTAAATCCACTGGGTCTGCCATGCCATAGGCTTATACTGTGTGTGTGGGCACGCCTGTTATAGTGCTCAGAAATTTGAAGCTACAGAAACTTTGTAATGGCACTAAGCTGCAAGTCAAAGTTATACATCGCAATGTAGTCAAGGCTCTTATTTTAACTGAATCGGCTAAGGGAGAAACAGTGTTTTTGCTGCGTCTTCCATTAATTCCCAATTATCTCCCTTGCCAATTCAAGAGACTGCAATTTCCCCTCAAAGTGTACTTCGCGATGACGATACATAAGTCGCAGGGGCTAACTCTCAAATTCGCAGGAGTTGATTTGAGGCAGAACTGTTTCACCCAGGGTCAGTTCTACGTGGCGTGCTCGCGTGTAAGCTCACCCCTCAGCCTGGTTGTTTTGGCGCCGCCCTCTGAAGTGGAAAATAACATTGTTTACAAGGAAGTATTGTAAAAATCCTGAATTACAATTTTACACTTATTAGTNCCTCTGAAGTGGAAAATAACATTGTTTACAAGGAAGTATTGTAAAAATCCTGAATTACAATTTTACACTTATTAGTACAAATAACTCCAATTTTAAAAGCCACAATTTTCTTATTTTTGGACTTGCATTTAATTCCACTTTCTATTTAAAGATATGTATTCTATTTTAAAGACATTCCTATTATTAAAAATATATTGTTACGGAAACACGAATTTCACGTGGACAAATTCATGGGCAAAAGCTAGTCATCGTACACTCTTAATTCGAATCTGTGGAAAACCAGTGATTAGCAGTGAAATTCAACTACTCAAATCAGTGAAAATGGCTCCACTTAGAATCAGTTGAAAACCACTGATTGTTTCAGTGAAAAAGTTTTACTCTTTGAATTAGTGACGAGACAATTTCGCTGATTCAATAAGTGACAGCAACTGCAGCGGCGAATGAAATATTGTGGTTAATATTTTTTGTCAATAAATTACGAAAAATAAACATATTTGCGCAATTTAAAAAAGTAAAAAAATGATTGCATGTGGCCGGGATTGAACTCACACACCCTTTCCACTTCGATTTTAGACCGTTACCTAACCAACTGAGATACTTTTTTTTTTGTTGCCTTTTGTTGACTTTATTGGCCGATACACGTGCCGTTGTACAGAGCGTGAGTGTCGTTTGGAAGTGACGTTGGAAGAGCTCAAGTTAGACCGATCTGTTGACAAATTCACAGTTGACACGTGCGCAACATGCTAACTGAGAATCTGGCGCGGAGGAGCCGTGGTGCGAACTCCCGGCCCTCAGACTGCAAGTCGGCCACTCTGCCCCTCAGCTATGGCGGCAGAATAATTTACAAGTCAAGTTGATAATAAAGGGGAAAATATATGTTTCTAATTTCCTCATAGAATGTTTGTAGTTTTAAATTGAATGCCCTTACTTTTCGTTTTTGTTTTAGTTGGCAACGTTAGGATTGTTAAAACGAACAGTACATATGATACTCTTCCCCACATTATATGCAGTTTAAACCTTCAAACAGAGCGCTGTGGTGATTACATGAAAACGAAATAAAAGACGTAATAACGTAATGAAAGACTGAATGTTCACNTCAAACAGAGCGCTGTGGTGATTACATGAAAACGAAATAAAAGACGTAATAACGTAATGAAAGACTGAATGTTCACAATACCTCATAGAAAGTGTTTTGAAAGACGGAACATATTTTAGAAAGTATTTTATATTGGTTTTATTCGTTAATGCGTTGTTAGTTATTTCTCTTAATACACGTTGTTTAACGGCAATTTATACACGTTGTTTGATGGCCATTTTTACACGCTGATCAACTGATCCATCAGTCAAAAAACAAATCACTGAAAAGCGGTGAAAAAAATGACTGACGAATCATTGGAAATTGNATCAACTGATCCATCAGTCAAAAAACAAATCACTGAAAAGCGGTGAAAAAAATGACTGACGAATCATTGGAAATTGTCACTGAATCAATAATGAAGGAAAACTGGCATTTTTCATTGATTTATCAGTTATATTCATTGAAGTGACTGTTGAATCAGTCAGATACTGTTAACTGATTGAAACAGTGAAATTTTGACTGGTTCAAATTTAGAGTGTATATAGTCAGTTAAGAAAGCCTAAACAAATCTCCATTGCAAAGAGAAATGTTTAGTCATGCCATTACTATTTTTTAGCAATTCAATATTTGTTAAGTAACTTTCAATAAAATTACAGTATGTCTAATAATGTATATTGTATCTCAGGATCCAAGGGGATATACGAGTCTCTATTAAAACAAACCTCTACATATTCATTAAAAATAATACTAGTGTTAAACAACTTACTTAGGACTATTTGTATAACTATACCTATATGAAATATACAGAATGCATCGAAACTCGACCGACGAACTTCGGCTGCAGGTTAATCACGAAAAAAACCAAGTTGTATAAATTAAAAACCTATCGTCTAAAGTTAATCGAGGACGGTGTACATCTTTGAAATAGACCTGAAACACTACAGAGTTTTACTGCAAATATTGGGAAATATTTAAGATGGAACACTGAGTGGTGATTGGATAATGATGGGTTACTAAACAAAGATCCGCAAACACTACAAAACCTGACGCTGTCATCAAATTATTTAATTTAAATAATCATGGTTACTACTCTCATTTATAATTAGCATTCATGACGTTGTAGTATATTTGGGATTTAAAGGAATACACGGGCGTCATGGCCGGGGTGATAAGGGAATTCCCTCCTCCCCAATAATTCTCCAACTGTTTACATATTTTTCCCTGTAAATTTCTAGGTAGTTTTAATATAATACATAATAGATTTCATATAAAGATACTTTAGAGGAAATTGCTATTGAAAATAAAATATGAGAAATAAAAAAATGCTGTTTTGCTACAAAACTTTACTGTGTTAAGGTCGTAATAACAATAAAATGTCACATGCATCGGCCTCGTAGACGAACGACTGACAACGACTTACAATTAATCCTGCCAACTAAAATAATCTAAAAATATTAGAAATATATTTTCCCAAGAAGGTAGAATAGACTAGCGATTTTGTGCGCACAAACACTCATACGATTAAAGCTGCAAAATAAGCACTCACCATGTAAAATTTGACCTGTTTCTATATTATATCAATCATTTACGTCTAGATATATGTATAAAAAAACA
Organism: Clitarchus hookeri; assembly: GCA_002778355.1. Classification (NCBI taxonomy): domain Eukaryota; kingdom Metazoa; phylum Arthropoda; class Insecta; order Phasmatodea; family Phasmatidae; genus Clitarchus; species Clitarchus hookeri. The sequence goes on from NQII01002149.1 coordinate 107,573, forward strand.
AGAGCTTGTTTTCTCATACGTAATAAAGTCATACCAACGAATTCAATCGCAAATAAAAAAATTAACTAATGGCAAAATACAGAAGCAAAAATAAAACTTTTAGAGCCTTCTAACGGTAGTGGACCGGAGACACTAAATAGAAATTAACAAAACTGTAATTCGATCCGTCCGTCCGTCAAAAGCTACAGCTTACGAAGCTTTCTTCCGGAGGTAAAAATTTAGTTGGTCATTTAACGGACAAACAGAAGGATGAGACAGCTGGCGAATATGAATCAAAGGGACGCAATTTATGGGCGTAATCAGGCACTTAATTAATGGAACGGGCAGCAAAGTATTGACATGAAAAAATATTGAATTTTAATTTTGTTATATCTTATTAGTACTTAACCCTTTCAGACCCACTTTAATTTACGGTTGCAGTTGTTGCAAACAAAGAATTTGATAATGTGTGATGTACTTAAGTCGACACAGCATCCAATGAGCTGTAGGCCATATTTTCGGCTACAGTTATATAAACCAATTATAACCTAGGCGAGTAAGACGGTCTGCAAACATTGCATACACGTGCGTTATGTACACAATTGTGTACTCTGGATCTGAATGAATTAAATAAAACTTTAATTTCAAAGTGTTCATGGTAATGCGTGAAATTAGATATAATACGGAACATTTCTAATGATTTACTTAAATAATTTTGTTATTGTCGTAGCAGTGTACTAAAAACTGCAAACATGAGTGAAGGTGCTCAGTCTATTATAATTGAGAAACAACCTTTTGCTAATTTTGTTCACTGTGGGGCACATTGCTGTTATTGAATAATGAAGGAGTGCTGCAATTATTCCATGACAGTGAGAAAAGCTATGGAATGGGCAAATCAGTTGGGAATCCTCTTTTCAATACCGAAAGCTACATCTACATTGACCCAAATCCATGAAAATGAAATCCAAGGATCTGTTGGAAATATTTCCAAGATCAAGCCACTCTGTCCCATGAGATAGCTGTACCGTAAATCACAAATAAGGAAATTGTGAAAAGTTATGGTCTCGTTCTTGAAACATTAAAAGAACTAAGAAAATGGTTACGAGGGAGATAGCAGTCTGCTCAGTATATTTTAAAATGGAGAAACGTACCTTGGATTGATCATGGGTAAACAGGTGATTGATCTTCTTGAGCTGTTGAATAAGACTTTCCACGGTAAGAAGAATACTGCAGCAGGTCTTATTAAGCCTGTTGAAACTGTGGTTGATGGTTTGAATAATCTTCTCAGATCTGAAGAAAAGTTTTCATTTTTTTTCCAAGAGTACGGTGAGAAGATAAAAGAGCTTGAATTTAAATCTCTGACACTTCCAAGACATAAGAGACCGCCAGAAAGATTTTATGGATCCGGTGAATCGCATGTGATGCAGCCGTGTGAATAATACTTCCAACAAGCTGAAGTCATAGATACAACTGTGGTGGGACTTCAAACACGAATACTTAAGCAGTCTGGTTTTAAAAATCAGACACTATTAGAAAATGTCCTGTTAAAAGGAGAAAACTGTGATGCATTGGCACATTATCCTGAAATAGAAACTTCTTCATTTAAAATAGAGTTGGAGTTATTTTTACAAAAGAACAAGATTTATTGCCTACATGGTGCAAAAAATGCCGTGATTTCAATGGCGAATGAGGTCAGGAGTCTGTTCAGAAATGTAGAAAAATCTAGCCCGGCTTTTGTTAGTATGCCCATCGTCCAGTTGTTAGGCAGCAAGAAGTTTTAGTGCTCTTCGCAAGCTCAAAATATACCTACGGTCAACTAAAGGTGTCCCAAAATTTACGCAAGATTTGACTTTTGCGCCATTTGTGCGGTAAAGTGTTGCCAACGAAAAACAAACGACAGCGTGACAGCTGACAGTTCAGGGTTAGTAGAAGTGGAGCGCTACACGAAATAACAACGCGTTTTCATTGTTGAGCAATATTTTTAAAATAATAAAGATTTGGCAGCTAAAGTTCGCAATTTTCGTACAAAATATGGTCGGAATAGTGATTTAATTTCATCAACTGTGAAGAGATTAATTTAAAAATTCTGGGAGACTGGGTCAATTAGTGATCTTAGACACTTTGGTCGTCCTTCAACAAGTCGTTCACCACAAAACATCGAAGCAGTTCGTGAGAGTGTTGCTGAGAGTCCAGGAACATCAATCCGGCACCGTGGTCAAGAATTGGACATTTCGAGAAACTCTCTACAGCGTATTTTCCCGGAAGATTTGCATCTTCAAGCTTACAAAGTTCAATTGACTCAAGAACTGAAGCCTACTGACCACGCACAGCGAAGAGAGTTCGTTGAATGGATTATGGAACAACAAAAAGTGGATGCTGATTTTCGAACAAAATTATCTTCCGCGATGAGGCTCATTTTCATCTTGATAGCTTCGTTAATCCTCAAAATTGTTGCATTTGGGGTTCACAAAATCCACGAGTGATTGTTGAGAAACGAATGCATCCACAATGTGTCACTGTTTGATGCCAACTTTTGGCTGGAGGTATCATCGGACCATTCTTCTTCGAAAATGCGGCTGGTCAGGCAATAACCGTTAATGGTGCTCGCTATCGCGACATGATAATCCAGTTTTTTGTCCCTAAATTGCAAGATATGGATGTGGATGACATGTGGTTTCAACAAGACGGTGCCACATGCCATACAGTCCGAGAAACAATTCAATTACCGCATGAGTCATTTCCTGGTCGTGTAATGTCCTGTTTTGGTGATCAGAATTGGCCGCCCAGATCATGCGATTTAACTGCGTTGGACTTTTTTCATTGGGGTTTTTTAAAGTCTAAGGTTTATGCCAACAAGCCCACGACGACCCACGCCTTGAAGGAGGAAATTTAGCGCCGTATCAACGAAATTCAGCCACATTTATACAAAACGGTCATGGAAAATTTCGACAAAAGTGTGCGTGTGTGCCAGCAAAGCCGTGGAGGCCATTTACCCGATATGCTATTCCATACATAACCCTATACTGTATACTTTATGAATCAATAAAACATTTACCATTTGTAATTAAAAACCTGTGTTTTCTATCAACATTACTTCTTGCGTGAATGTTGGGACAACCTTTATGTCCCAGAAAAGGCTAAACCATGTCGCAGTGTGTTATGTACACAAACCAGTTTTGGATGTCGTTGATGTGAATAGGGTTATAAAAAGGTTTATTTGTAATAGTTACTCAAAGAGGAATGTTTTCAGATCATATTGGGAGTAAATAAATTGTTAAATTTTTTTCGATTTTAAAGGTAATAAATACTTAAATGCTGGATATGATCAATTATAAAGTAAATAAAATGGCATTTGTGAGAAATACTAGTATTTTAATGTACCTATATACTATTTGTCTTAGAACTTTTAACGTCCAGAGGTAATGTTGAGATATCCCGCCATATTAATTGCAATACTTCGAGGATGTAAAAATTATATTTTGTCTGATATGTATTAGTTTTAATGAAACAACTAAATTACGCAAATCTGACGTATATAATATGGCACTGCAGTCATCCAAAAACAGATGAGATGATGGTGCATTGGGAAGGGAGGGGGATGATTATTTGAGTTTAGATTAACTTGTAATGTGATTATTTGTATGTACAACAAATGCAAAATTATTGTGTACTATTAAGAAATTTGCAAACATTTTGGCTGTAACAACATAAAATTATTTAAATTATACATTAAACATCTTAGTATTGATCAGATTTGTACTTCATTTAAATGTTCATAAAGAACATAACATGTAACGCACATAAAGAAAAACGTTCGTAATTTGTGCATCTATAGATTTATGTATGTACGTAAGCATACTAGGTACCCTATGTATGTAGGTACGTATTTACTATATATTATTTTTAATTAAATACTTTTACTTATATATTTTACTCACCCCCTTTTTTTTCTCTCCTATTCCCAAAAGTTTTTTGTCTACAATTGGTGGTCCCCCTGACCCCAACAGCCAGATGATGGTGACGCCCATGTAATATTATTAATCCGCATGTCACAATTAATGAAAAGGGTTGCTTTCTGTAAATACCCTTAGGTTCACCGTTTTCGAGTAATTCGTCCTTTCATTTTAAAATAATACCTTCCAATACCTGGCAAGTGGGCAGCACACACATCACCCAATAACATATTGTTGCGGCTATCAAAAGAAGGGAAGATTCCAGAGAGTGGTACATAACGTGGTACTGTGATAAGTTAGCGCATCAGGTACAGCTTCAAAAATGTGCACAACCCTTAGAATTTACTTTAGACCATAGGTCGTATATTACGTTTTCAACATCTTTTTTCGCGATTAGGCTGCAGTTGAAGTTTGTCGATCGCATTAAGAAACATTCTGTAAAAGTGGTTAATTTTAATTTCGTAACACAGTTGTCTTTAAAAATTTATATTAACAAATTGAGAAAAAGAACAATTTTTAAAATAAGTGTAAATTTATGTACAAAATTTGTTTTGTTTAAAATTTGTTGAAAAAATTTTTTTTAACTCAAATACATAAAAAGTGTTACAAATATTTATTTTGCTCTCCTAATGAAAATTTTACTTTAATTGATTAATGCAAAATTGTTTTAATTATTATTAACATTTGATATACTTCATTGCTTACCTTACACTATACTCACAAGAGCCCAAACGTAAGACTTGCGTAAACACTATGAGTTTCATAATACTATAAAAAAAAAACCAATTTTACAAGCCCAAAATATTTACACGTGCAGCCATTTTCCTTGGTTGGTGGATGACCCAATTGAATTTCGGGGCATAATGTCTAGGGCACGAATCCCAAGAAGGCAGTGGTTGTGTGTACTGTTTTAAGCAAAAATTTTTTTTTTTTTTTTTTTTTTTTTTTTAAGATTCACTCTTTATCCCCTCCTGCTACTCCACCTCTTACCGAAGATCCTTCTCTAATTATCACGTCATAGACAAGACGTTTAGGTACAACTTAATTACCTAACTTAAGCAAAAATTATAAACATGCTGGTGTTTACAAATACAGCTGAAAGATAAGTATTTCACTGAAGGGAACTTATTACATTATTTATGTTAGATTTTTACAGTAAATGTCAGGTTTACTGGCGTGCGGTATAGTTTAAAAGCTATTGTAGGAGTTGAAGTATAGTAATTTCTGTCTATTATTTGTAATAACAAAGGAGTAATTGTTAGTATCATTACAACTCTGAGTGCAACATTAATCACGGTATCGGTAACAATACCTTACAACTTTGAAGAAATTTACTCACTACGGATAAGTACTATTCTGCCCGCAGTGCTAATACAAAGTTACTGAAAGCGAACTTAAATCCAAGTTTGAGAGTTGAATCAACAACACGACCCGTTATTGTTTTTATGTAATATTGTTGAAGCCTTACCTGAAATCTAAAATCTTCCTGGAAATCTTCCTAAAAAATTATTTTAAAAATTATAAAGTAAAAAAAAGTAAAATGTTTTGTGAATGTCCTATAGCTCCAACGAGCAGACACGAATGTTAGGATTTTTTGGCGCACTTAACAAGGCACTTACGAAATAAACTACTTTCAGAGGCAGGGGATAGAAAACGAGATTTGGGAAAACATGATGCTGACAAAGAGTGCAGGTATTACGAAAGCCCGACAAGATATAAATCTTAATTTATAAATTTAATCCAAGTTTATTCAGTTGACTGATAATGATTTTTCCCTTGTGATATTAAATATTTCCACTGTAGAGAATGTTATTAGAACTACTGTTACTTTTTACAACATTTTACACCCTGTTTGTAGTTCTGCATGATAAGACAAGCACAGATATAATTCTAACCCACAACTGCCGGTAGTGCGATAGTTTTCATCGTGATGACGTCAGAAACGTGTTTTATTTAGTTGGATGATCGATTTTAATTGTCGTGTCGGACGTGTTGTGTGGTGCTCGTTCTTACTAAATTATTGAGGCGTTAGAGCTACATGTTTTGACAATGATGACAGAAATGTGGCAGGATATGATGCTGCCTTATCGCCGCGGGACAGAGCACAGACACGCTGGTGGTAAGGAGAAGTGCTCGGCGGACCTAGCAGCTCCACGTACTTAGTCGACAATAGCGGTGCTTACCTGAGAGCGCCCTGGCAGCGTTCAGAGTCCACACGAGGACCCACCATCTGCCGATACGGGATGCCATCGTCGCAGCCTGCAACAACAACCGTATTACACTCACTTACTAGCGTACAGTGGCATTATAAGCTACAGATTATTCGCGGTTTCTTCAAGCTTTTTGAATCCAACCTTTGAAAAAACTCCCCATGTAAGACGTGTTAGGTTCTTTCCTAAATAAGTCCTGTATCACAAGCGTTTTATACTTGTGTTAACATAAAATTACCTTATTTTTAGATAAATTTAACTTTTACTTTTATTTTATATATAAATTAAAATATTTAATTTATACCTTATACAAACAATGACAGAGAGAGAATAGGTGTGTTGGTAATGCCTAGTAAGAAATAGTTCTGATGCAAAACATGACACTGATTACGCAAGAATGCGGTGTGTTACCATCTGGTGTAATTTTCTAAGCTTTGTTTGCATGGGGCGGAGGAATGTCCTGGAAGTAAAACTCAAGCAGGGCTTCAGGAAAGTTGGAAGTAACCGTGAATGGAGTATATGCGATTGTTCACATTATTATTTGTTTAGCAACTCTCTCTATAAAACCTAGCTACAGCTGGAGCAGTCTGGACAATACGGATAAACAACGTAAATATTTATAGAATACTAGTTTATGATTCCTTCTCGGTTATTGTAAACAGGGGCCTGACCATAAAAATATACTGATAGTTTACTAACCCTTGTGGAACATCTGATCACGTAAACAGTTCTCATGAATTAATTTAACTTATATATACATGTTGAAAGGTTTCAAAATAGCGGCCATTCGCATAAAAATAACAGTAATTTGTATTCAAGAATATTTACTTCCAAAAATATGTTTGGTGTGCATTTATTGAAAACGAAAAATAATAGAGGCATTTAAGGGATTCATTTAAAATATGGAGAACATGTTTTAGCCACCCTGTGAGCGCAAATGGGAATAATTGATTTACCGCGACGAAACGGCGTTACCGATCTCGTACTTTAATTCCATTATTACGAATACTTAATTGCGAACATAATAGGCTATTGTAAATATTTCTTCTATTTATTTCTTATCGAATTCTAATTCCGCAAGTGGGATACTCGCACTTCACAATGAGAACAAAAATTAACCCTCATAGTTCTACTTTAGCACATCCAAAAACACTAAATCGTAATAAACGTCAGAAAATTCATGTACCCCGGTTGTACACACGGCATCGTACTGGTTAGTTTTAGGCGACCAGGACGTTGATTTCTGGTAACTAATTGCAGTGACTATAAATTTTGAGTCAAAAATAAATAGAATGTAATGTTACACCAATATAGCCATTTTTTTTATTTTGCTGTTTTTGTATTTTATCCGTCTGTTTACATAGCCTTAGCTCTGACACCTAATTACAATACTTTATTGAATAATTTTTTTTTTATGCCAAAACTAAACGTAACTTAATACATATTTAAATTTTCTCTTGTATTACACAAAATATCCTCAATATTTAAGATGGAATATATGTCATAAATATACTAATAAACATGTTATTTAGCATAATACCAATTAAGTTTATTTTATGGCTTAAATTTTAAAATATTTTATCTTAGCTACTTGACATCATTCCTAAAGCATACATACATGTTCGGTCCCACGCTTATGCAGAAACGCTGCTATATCAAATTACGTCCGCTCTATACGGTTTGCCCCAATTTAAAACATTCTTATTTGTTCATCAGCATTCGTACAATAAATTAGCCCAAAGTCATCTGACAATAAGCACTGTTGACTTTAAAGACTCTAGCTGAGTATCTCATGGAGTAGGAGGCCTTATTTTGCTGTAACTGTTGGCAGAATTCGATTCATTCTTGGTATATCATAGTTAAAAGTTGATTCTAAAGTTGTTCTACTGTTCTGAAGTCAGAGGTTTTAGCAGACCAGTTAAACAGTTGATCTAAGTATGCTCAGAAAAAGAATAAATTTGCTTCGTTATATGGATAGAGGTATTATCGTGCTGATACAGGTAAGGGCCTATTACAAGTTGCTGCTTTTAGAATGTGGGAAGAATGTAATTACCCATAATTACTTGCTACACGCTGGAGTTCATCAATCTATTGATTGAAACTAATAGCCTAAGCTCAAACCGAGAGGTTGGTTTCTTATCCTACCAATGCGATGTTTGGAACCAGTATTTTCATAACGACTCCACTTCACAATGGCAACGATTACAGTGGATCGAGAAACGTTCGACTTCCAAAGAATCTCTCCAATGGAATTTCCGAATTAATGGGCCTTACAAATCAAGCCTTTATTGAACTTACGCAACTCTAAACATTGACTCAATATGACAGTAAACACTTGTAAAGTGTGTAAAGCATTTATGCCTTCGCTTAGGCCGTGTCCTATTGAGCAAGTTCACTGTGAGCAATAATATTTTCGGTGACATTGGCCACATATTTATTATAAGGGCTGTACAACATGTCATAACTGTGATCCGTAGCTCTGTAAAATCTTTGCATGTGTGGTTGCTCGATTGCTTCTATCCTTTTAGATAATTGACACATTGGGTACAAAAATTCAGGGACTTAAGTAGCCTTTCNGGTTGCTCGATTGCTTCTATCCTTTTAGATAATTGACACATTGGGTACAAAAATTCAGGGACTTAAGTAGCCTTTCCATTCGTGTGTGTTTGTGCGAGTGTGGTGACACCGCGTGTTCTTTTGGTACTCTGAGACGATGCCCCTCTTCTAACGATCTGTAAATTTCCAGTACACATCAAAATAGCGCGACCCGCTCTACTAAGACAGCCCGTTCATTGTTTTGGCAGAGAGTAGGGTCTTTGTCGCATAGCATTACTGGATATAACCTTGCGGGAATGCCCAGTCTCTCTTGAAATCAACCCCAGTTCTAAATGAAAACACCAGTTGCTGGTGAACGTCTTTAATCTGAACGCACAGGTGCGGGGAGGATCGCCTCAAGGCAGATCGTCCCAGATACAAACCAAACACGCAGCTCACTATTTGACAATTGTGACGTGAGGTACGTCGGGCTCACAGAACACCACTGCCTCANGTTGCTCGATTGCTTCTATCCTTTTAGATAATTGACACATTGGGTACAAAAATTCAGGGACTTAAGTAGCCTTTCTATTCGTGTGTGTTTGTGCAAGTGTGGTGACACCGCGTGTTCTTTTGGTACTCTGAGACGATGCCCCTCTTCTAACGATCTGTAAATTTCCAGTACACATCAAAATAGCGCGACCCGCTCTACTAAGACAGCCCGTTCATTGTTTTGGCAGAGAGTAGGGTCTTTGTCGCATACCATTACTGGATATAACCTTGCGGGAATGCCCAGTCTCTCTTGAAATCAACCCCAGTTCTAAATGAAAACACCAGTTGCTGGTGAACGTCTTTAATCTGAACGCACAGGTGCGGGGAGGATCGCCTCAAGGCAGATCGTCCCAGACACAAACCAAACACGCAGCTCACTATTTGACAATTGTGACGTGAGGTACGTCGGGCTCACAGAACACCACTGCCTCANACAAACCAAACACGCAGCTCACTATTTGACAATTGTGACGTGAGGTACGTCGGGCTCACAGAACACCACTGCCTCAGTGGTGAGGCTGCTTCACATGTTTCTCTTCAGACTATGTGAATATGTAATTTATCTAAACGCCATATTATATTGCTATATTATATTCATGAGTTTAAATATTTTCGACGACACCCAGCAGGCCAATTTAAGGTCAACGAACACTATATTTGAATAAGTAGCCTGGCCATCGCGACAATTTTAACAGATAATTGACCGTATTATTGTCAAACATATCTCAAGACATCTCTCCCGACACCTCACCAGCGAATCCATTTAATTTATCTAGTTATAAAAGTGAATTTTTGTTTTTTAGAAACGTTTTACATTACTTTGCTCGTTTTTAAATTAAATATTTATTGTATATTTTGGAGTAATGTAATACTTCTGAATAATCAACTGCACATCAATGTAATCTTTTGTTTGGGTTTTGAATTACAGCGGCTCACATTAATATTCTGCCACCTATGATTATCGCAGTTTCATGGCCTTATATTGCATTATAAATGAAGATCAACATAAAACATATTGCACAATCATAGAACACACGAAATTTACTTTACGTTGTCATCGGTTATTGACTTTACTCCAGTGGAAGTTAATGAAACACAATAATTTGCCCTCGCGTGCTGCATAAGTACGCCACTTTAATATTCGGCCAGTTGTGGTGGACGCGTGGCGCAGGCCTGATGCACACTGCGTTCGTACCTCGTGTCATTCCCTGCACGCTCTCTGCGCTGAGAGGTTCCATTGGGTAGCTCTGTTGGCTGCGTCAGTCAGGCAAATGGGACGTAGGGCAAGAATACAACGTTTGAACACCGGCAGATGGTCATTTTTCTTCATGCAAAGAAGAAATATCAACGAGAAATTGCGGAGCACTTGAATCTGATGAGGTTCACTGTCAGAGACATCATAAAAGGTTTGAGAAGGAAGACAGCATTGATCCGGTACCTCAAAAACGACAGCCAAAGAAACTAAGCAAGAGAGAAAAACGTCTAGTAACCAGGAAAATAAATAAAGAGCCAAAAAAAAGTGCTTGCAAACTTATGACTTAGATACTCAATGAATTTGGAAATAACGTTCATCCATAAACCATACGACGAGTTATCAGAAGAGCAGGATATAATGGCAAGGTACCTAGAAAGAAGCCTTTTATTAATGAGGTGAATCGAATAAAACATCATAAGTTCGCAAAAGACCACGCTAACAAAGATGAAAGCTGGTGGAAATATGTTATTTTTGCTGATGAGACGAAATTGAATGTGTTTGGTTCAGATAACTTGGTAACAGTATGGCGCAAGTCAAATGAGGAGCTAAAACCTGGGAACATACAACCCACTGCGAAACTAGGTGGAGGTAGTATTATGATCTGGGGCTGTATATCTTCAGCAGGTGTTAGAGAGGCTGTATGTGTCGATGGAACAATGAAAAAGGATGACTATCTCAAAATACTGAAAGCAAACCTACACAAGGGTGCTGATAATCTGGGCATTAGGAACATGTTTTAGTTATACCAGGATAATGACCCAAAACACAAGTCGTACATTGTCGAGAGCTGGCTTTTGTATAACTGTCCCAAAGTCATTAACACATCTCCTCAATCACCCGACCTGAATCCCATAGAAAATCTGTGGGATGAACCCAAAAGGAGACTGCTTACTACAACAATTTGGTCGACAAAAGAATTAGAGTAAAGGTTCAAGGAAGAATGGAGTAAGATTGGCTCCGAATGTACCAGGAAAATAATTGCTAATATGCCACAACGCCTGCGAGAAGTAATTAAACAAAATGGCCATGCTACCTGGTACTAAAAGGCTATGTGTTTAGTTTGCAAAGAAGATTATGTTTGTGTTTGAATGATAATGACCGAATATTAAAGTGGCTTACTTATGCAGCATGGGATGACAAAATCATATTGTTTGTTAAGTTGCATTGCTCATTCTTATTATTGGCTAATGCTACATTGCATTTAAAGCACACATGAATGGTTCTGCAATATGATTTATGTTTATCTTCATTTCTAATGATATCACATAAGGCCATGAAACTGCGATAATCATAGGTGGCCGAATATTAATGTGAGTCACTGTATTTCTAGTCAACATAGTTACTTTTTGATATTTTTAAAACGTTTTACACTATTTGGCTTGTTTGCCAGTTAAATATTTATTTTACTTTCAGCTACGCAATACTTTGTAAGAGCAATTTAATCTATTTGTATGATTATTTTAATATATTTTTTTTTAATTGTGAACCTTGGGCGTTTTGTAAATGTTCAATGCAAATGTTCAATCCTAATGTGATGCTAACTTGTTAAATATTCTGAAATTACAGAGCTTGAAAGCGACTTCGCCTTTGTATTATTTGTGCAACAGCACAAAAAATTTGCGCTTACTCTGCTACGTTTTTCTCATATCTGTATTTTGTATTTGTTACATGAAATGGCTGAGGTGGGATACATCTAGATTCTGAAGAGGGACGAGCTGATGAATTTTCCACGCGACCTAGATTATGAAGTAGATGAGGCCTCGACGGTGGCGGGACTGCGCCGAGCGGCCGAGGGCTGTTGGCGAGGTCAGGGTCTGATGGCGCGGCCCTCCGAGCGAGCGAACCCGGTGAGTGTCATCAATGGGCCCCCTAAAATTGACAAATTATTCATGCTTCCCCTTCAACATATTTCTTTACGAACTTCCTTATAGCCTCGCCCCATTTTGCAATTTTTTATTGCCGTAAATAAATTAGCCAGTTTCTATTTGAGTTCAGAGGACAGTTTGTTAAAAGCCATTGCCATGAAGTGTGAAGGATTTGTATTACAGTTATTCCGTGAGGAGATTATGTCCTTGGAATGTGGTACCTTTTTGTTTTTTAAACGCCTGGTGATTCAGGCTCTGTTCCCCTCGCGCGTTAAGCGCCAGAGTGAACGTGACTTTTTTTTAGATTTCAAGACCATGCGAGACAATGTGTGAGTTTGTAGATTCTATTTGTACATATCACGATGCCTTGTGTCTGCAAATGAGTGAAACAGAATTAATCAGTGTGATCGTTGTTGACAATTTGGCCGCCATGTTTGTGCGCATTGCACGCTCGTTTCCACGTCACGTAATTTTCGCGAGCTGCGCCAGCTCGCAGTCAAGGTTCAAGTCGCCTTGGGACTTCCAGCGAATATCGTTTTTGTTTCTTCGCTCCCGTGCGAGCCGACCGGGACGGCAACTCCGCGCCGCCCAGCCGCCTTTGTAATATACAGGCATCGAGCAACGCCGTTCTCCGGTGCGTTGCAGTGATTGCGGCGCTCTAGGTCATGCACACAGAAATTGTCAGCTCAGCAGGCGTTCAGTGTTAGAGAGGAAATGCTTTCATTGCGGTGAGCTCGGGCACCTGGGTAGTTACTGCCAAACGAAATGTTACTGGAAAAGGGCGTGAGCCTTCCAGTCACGTCAGAAATGAAGTCCCGCGCACTGTCAGGAAGTCCACAGTGTTAACCACATGTGGGGAGCCAAATTGTTCCACCTTGGTTGACAGTGGGGCTACCCATTGTGTTATGAGTGATTCCTTTTTAAATAAACTGCTGGATTCTAAGATAATTTCCAAGGGGCGTGTCAGTTGTATTTCAGAGAAACGTTTGTTTATCGTTAACGGCGACATCATTAAGAGTAACGTAGTGGTGAACCTACACTTTAGGATCGGTATATTTTCTTGGACGTTTCCGTTTTGGTTTTTTCTCATCTGTCACACGACGTGATTTTAGGCCTAGAGTTTTTAGGTAAGACTAGGTCGTCAGTTAATCTCAACGAGTTTTATTTGTCATTTTGGTTCACTCCGAACATCAGGATGGGATTGCAGGTCAACGCAGTTCCGGAGGTGTTTTCTCCTTTGTTGGATGGCACTAGTTCTGCAATGAATTTCGTTTGCGTTTGAATCAATCGATGGAAGAATTTAACGACGTCATCTCTCCACACATAGGAAAGTGTGACGTTCTCTCTTACAAATTTTCGCTAACAGAAGACATCCCGGTCCAGGGCCATCATTTTAAATGCCCCCCTCCCAAGCTCCAAGCATTCCGAGAAATCATTCAGAAACTGTTAAAAGCAGGTGTTATAGTCCCTTCTACCTCGGATTATTGTTTGCCGGAATTCTTGGTGCGTAAAAAGGATGGTGACAAATACCGATTGGTGGTTAACCATTTCCTCGTAAATAAAAAGATACTATAGGTTCCTTTTCCCTTGCCAACCTTTGATTGCGCCCTTAAACAATTCGGTAAAGCCCGTGTGTTTTCCGTCTTAGATTTGAAAAACAGTTTCCATCATTGTTTACTTGATCCCTCATGTAGGAAATACACATTCTTCACTACACCTTGGAGCCAATACGAGTTTACTCGTATTCCTACGGGATCCAATTTTGGTAGTCAAGCCTTTTTGCGTGTGTTGGATTTTGTCCTGTCCGAATTTAAGTTCAAATTTGTCTTTAATTATATTGATGACATTTTGTTTATAGTGATGACCTTGAGTCTCACTTGTCTCATCTCCGCCAGGTTTTCCTTAAAATGCGAGAAGTAGATCTGACTGTAAATCCACATAAAGTCACCCTAGAATTCAATAAGGTAAAGTTTCTAAGATATTTGCTCTGTGAGGGTTGTTTGATGATCGACCCCTACCATCTGGCCCACATATTGAATTTCCCTCACCCGAAAACTCTGATGGGAGTACAGAAATTTCTCAGCATATTAGGTTATTACTCCAGGTTTATTGACAATTTTTCTGAAAAAGAAACGCCCTATAATTAATTATAAAAGGAGAGAGTAGAATTTTAGTGGGGTCATGAGCAGGAGTCGAACTTTTCTCTGCTTAAAGAAAAGTTAGTTCCTCCGCTGGTGCTTCTTCTTCCGGATTTTTTGTGCCGATTTTTAGTCCATGTGCATGCCTTTTCTCTGGAATTAGGGTTAGTCCTAAGCCAGCAGTCTGAGTTGGGTTTAGCGCCTGTCGCCTTTGCCAGCCGCAGTTTGACTGAGACTGAGCGGAGGCTTGGCATTTATGAAAAGGAAACCTTAGCATGTATATTCGGACTTGAAAAGTTCGCCTCGTACATACAGAATGATGAATGTCACCTGTTAACTGACAATCAAGCTTTGAGTTGGGTTCTCAACCATCTCGTTTTCGATTTAAGGTACAATCATATTCGAGGCTCCGATAATTAGGTGGCCGATGCTCTGTCGAGAATGTATGACACGACAGATTTCGATACGGACGAGTTGGTGACTCCTGAGGCATCTCAACATTATTCAGGGTTTCCCTGAATTTTTTGTCAAGCTGCGTCAGGCTCAGAGTGATGACGTTTTCTGTATTCAAGTACTAAGTGACCTGAAAAATGGTGTCGCACTTTCGTTCGTTTGTGTCGGATAACGGAATATTATAGTCCAGTGGTAAGAGTGCCCGTACACGTAACATTGCAGTTCCTGTTTCATTGAGACCTATGGTGTTGTCCTACTTTCACGATTCCATGTTTTGAGTGCACTTAGGGGTCAGCAAGACTTTCACCAAATTTGTTGTTCATTTTGCCTGGCCTAATCTTTGGGGTGACGTGTCAGATTTTGTGCGTTCGTGCGATTTGTAAGCAGGCTCAACGTGCAAAGTTGGGCGGGTGGCCACGCAGATTCCCCAGGCTCCTTGGAACACGGTAAACTTAGATATTTTGGTCCTTTGATTATATCTAAGAAGGATATTATTTGTATTATGGATTTGTTCGACACTTTTACAAAATTTATTAGCTTGTTGCCATTGTGAAATATGAAAGCGTCATCTATTTTCAAGGCTCTTACTGATCAGGTGTGAAAGGTTTCCAGTGCCCCTGTTGAAATATCTACCGATAACGCCAAGTATTTTACTTCAAATATATTTAAAAATATGTGTTTTCGCTGGGCAATCAAGCATTTCACCTCCAGTCCGTATTACCCGAAGGGTAACCAAGTGTAACGATTCAATAAGAATCTTGAGGCCTGTTTGGCCATCTTTTATAATTAGGATCATACCTTGTGGGACCAGGATTTGGATTTCATAAATGTGGGATTAAATAGTGCTTTGCATGATTCCACGGGAGTTCCGCTCTTACTCCCCTTCCTTGGTCGTCCTCTCTGTCATCACTTGTTAAATGTATGAACATCTCCCCTTTCCTTCTNCTTGGTGATGCTGACTGAGATTGTTTGCTTGAGGAGGTCCTCCGCAGGTTCTGGGCAGCACTGCTACAGGTCACGGCGTAGATGGATCAGGGTAGGGTTCTAGCACCAAACACAGCAAAGCCTTGTATCGCCCTGCTCCAATTAGTAATTTCGCAAAGCACGCGTCTCACCGTTAAAGCCTTATGTACGACGATAGTAATTGTTGATTGCTCATGTATGAGCCCGCAGACTTCATGCTTTGTTGAGCTGTGTTCTTGCCCCTTGTTTCCTTTATCCTTTTCCCGTCTAATTGGTTTGTTTTGGTTTTCCCCTTTCTAAATCATTTTTATTTTTGATTGATTCCCGCCTTTCCACCG
Organism: Clitarchus hookeri; assembly: GCA_002778355.1. Classification (NCBI taxonomy): domain Eukaryota; kingdom Metazoa; phylum Arthropoda; class Insecta; order Phasmatodea; family Phasmatidae; genus Clitarchus; species Clitarchus hookeri. Next base: position 123,814 of record NQII01002149.1, read on the forward strand.
AGTCGGGCCGAGCTCACCCTATCGCCGCTGTTGTCGTGAGCCGAGATGAGGAGTGATAGACGTCTGCTGGGACTGCTTGTGGTCGTGCTGGTTCTCCACCTGCACCCGCCCCAGCTGCTGTTGGCATGTGTACCTGATGCTCGAGAAGTGTTCTAATTGTCGTCGTCGATTATTTATTCAATGGAGCTATGGTGAGGGTCAACGGACTGCCTCTGTTGATTCACTATTTTAACGTAATATTTTATTTCAGATTTTAACTTCTATTTTCACGTAAAGGAGGCTTTACTGTTCCTGGCCTGAAGCGCTGCCCTCCTTTAGTCAAATTGCTCCACTAAATTAAATATTTATGGTGTATTTTGGAGTAACATAATACTTCTGAATAAGCAACTGCGCATCAATTTAATCTTTTGTATGAGTGTTTGAAGTGTTTCTAGTCAACAGAGTTACTTATTGATATTTTTGAAACGTTTTATACTATTTGNTTTTGTATGAGTGTTTGAAGTGTTTCTAGTCAACAGAGTTACTTATTGATATTTTTGAAACGTTTTATACTATTTGGCTTGTTTGCCAGTTAAATTTTGTTTGTACTTTGAGCTACGCAATACTTGGAAACAGCAATTTATTCTATTTGTATGAGTATTTTAATCGATATTTTTTTTAATTGTGAGCCTTTGGCGTTTAAAATTTTACATGTCATATTTTTTGTAAATGTTCAACGCAAATGTTCTATCCTAAGGTGCTGCTAACTTGTAAAATAGTCTGAAATTACGGAACTTGAAAGTGACTTCGTCTTTGTATTATTTGTGCTACCGCACATACTGACCAAATAGATCACTAAGCACGAGTACTGATCTCACACTGCCCATACCAACTACACACCAATCATATCAAGCATAATGATTACAAAAAACACTTATTGACTAATTATAATATATTTATAACAAACTACCTTGTTAAAATACCATTTATGCTTCTGCAACCAATATTGAGTGCAAAATAAACTGTTCTATGAAATAATTTGATTACGGCGATGTGTTTGGGTGATTTTGAAGCTACTGTTCGTTTAAATATACACTAGTCACATTTTTATATTTTCCATAATACTGCAATAACACGGTATCAGTGAGTTGGTAAATGATGGAAAATTGGTTGTCGTTCGACTAATAAAATGATTTTGGCCGAACATAGGCTATAGTGTCATTCTGATGCTCAGTCAACGTAAATTCTCCAACANCGACTAATAAAATGATTTTGGCCGAACATAGGCTATAGTGTCATTCTGATGCTCAGTCAACGTAAATTCTCCAACATTGGCCCAATCAAAAATTGATGTTGAGGTTATTTACTATATAATATTAAATAATGTTTAAGCTAGAAGGAGAGTGGTTTTCAGNAATCAAAAATTGATGTTGAGGTTATTTACTATATAATATTAAATAATGTTTAAGCTAGAAGGAGAGTGGTTTTCAGTGGAGCACTACACCCGACTTCACACATGCAGGACTGAACTTATCGCAACTTGTTACACACATTACCAAAATTGTTAAAAAAGTACGAACTTTATTGCATATAAGAGAGATGCTTGTATTTGGTAACACAAATATTTTGCAACACAATAACACAGCTTTTTATAATATATTTTTTTAAAAGTTTAACAGATTTCATACTTTATTAAAATTTAAGCGTATTTCCGTTTTCGATGCTGCAGGAAGCACCTATTGCAACCCCCTCCCCAATTCCTATTTTTTTATCACACAAGACCATGATAATAACCACTCTGGTGGTATATAATAAGTAGGTATAATAAAGANAATTCCTATTTTTTTATCACACAAGACCATGATAATAACCACTCTGGTGGTATATAATAAGTAGGTATAATAAAGATAGCAAATATTTTAAATTATTAATTTTACACACATCCATTTCAGTTACGAAAGTTGTGATTTTTTTAACTGATACGAATTTATAAATATTATTATATATTTTTTTTATTATTGATATTATTAAAAATATTTGTTGACATTAGTGCCAATATTTTGTTACATCCTACGATTGTAATTATAATAAAAGTTTTGCTAGATAAAGGATTTTTTTGTTGCAAAATGTACTTTATGCAGCATGCAGAATGGAAATATGCTTAAAGTTTGATTGAAAACAATTGGTCGATCTTTGAAAACATTAAAATTTTTAAACTTTACTAAAGTATTTTTNTGCTTAAAGTTTGATTGAAAACAATTGGTCGATCTTTGAAAACATTAAAATTTTTAAACTTTACTAAAGTATTTTTCGGGTTTTCCCAATAATGTGTATTCTTCTTTCGTATGCAAAATAAATCGCACTTTTATGAAACATTTAGTAGTGTGTGTAGTACTTTTTAATTAGTTCTGAATGTTGGACAGTCCGGTGCAGTGATCTTGGAAGTCACTGTATCTCTACCTAAAAATTAAAAATATATTGTAAGACATGAGGTACCTAGAATACTGGACATATGTGCAATTAATTCTACTGGACACTTTATTGGTGTTATTCAATATATATTTAAGACTTATAGTATTTTCTGGCGCAAAATATAATGTTTCGACATGAAAAATTAATAGTTTGTTATTCCACTATGCACAAAACCAGATCCTCTAAAACTTTGTGGCTATAATTTGAAGACATTCTGGATATCCTCTTGGTAAAGTTTCTGATTGGCTGCCTCAGTATGAGTCCAAATTTGTTCAACGGTGACCAGCGAAGATACCTGGTGGACCAACCTCAGAGAAAGTATGTTCATGCATATTATATAGGACCGCNTGCTTGTGGTCGTGCTGGTTCTCCACCTGCACCCGCCCCAGCTGCTGTTGGCATGTGTACCTGATGCTCGAGAAGAGACCACTCTGATGGTGGTGAGGGGATTCCACTTGGCTGCCCACCATCCCCGGGGACATCTTCAACATTTTGTAATCGAAACCTCAAGTTGGAGCTGATCTCTCCATTTGTTTGTAATCGTCGAAACCGTTAAATGTCATTTTCAATATGTATGAAGGAACTCTCTCCTACGTTACAACTATTGTACTGTTCTAATACTCTCCATTCTCTTCTACGCGCCTATGTAATTTTCTTCTTCGGTGTTTGTGTCTGCTGAGTCAAGATGTTCAGAGACGGTCACCAGAGCACTGGTTTAGGGGTGGGGGTTGCGACGGTGGCGCCACCGCACGCATCGTTTTTGGATTCGTTCCTCTGAAAGGTGGCCTGCTCCTTGGCTGACTCGGCTCCCTTCCTCTTGTGTCCCATCATTGCCCTTGATTACCACTCCTTGTAAGTCGATTTTTTTTTTAATTTAGGGGCTAGTTTATATAAGTTGTTACACGCCTTGTGCAGCATTCATTCTACACCTTATCCTACGCCTGTATAGATGGTTGGGTTGACGCCTGCTATAGCTCATTGAAATTGTAATATGAGCAAAAATTGTCAGTTTACCCATCCTTAGACGAGGATACTATGAGACGCAGCTTAAATAATGTAGTTGCGTGAGCGGCTGATTATGCTGGAGCTTATAAAATGGTGAGTCATGGTCGCAGTTTTTCATTTGTCGGTCAGTTTAGTGTTTTTTAAATAATTACGTGGCGTAGTATTGTGTTTGTCTTGAGATTTGCAGTGAGTTAAATTTTTTTCTAAATTCTGGTCTTGGACGCATGCCTAAATTGTAGTTTAGGCTTAAATAATTCCTTGCTTGTCTGTATAGTTCCAGTTACTTTACGTGTTATGTATAGTTTTTATCTGCTGTCCAATCATTTACTTCAAGTTTAGCTGTCGCTACGGAGTTACCACGACTTACGCATTGGGCGTAGTCTGTTAAAGTGTTCTAATTGTCGTCGTCGATTATTTATTCAATGGAGCTATGGTGAGGGTCAACGGACTGCCTCTGTTGATTCACTATTTTAACGTAATATTTTATTTCAGATTTTAACTTGTATTTTTTCACGTAAAGGAGGCTTTACTGTTCCTGGCCTGAAGCGCTGCCCTCCTTTAGTCAAATTGCTCCACTAAAAACCTTTAATTTATTTAGTCATCAAAGTAGCTTTTTGTATTTTAAAAACTTTTTATATTACTCTGCTCGTTTTTTAAATTAAATATTTATGGTGTATTTTGGAGTAACATAATACTTCTGAATAAGCAACTGCGCATCAATTTAATCTTTTGTATGAGTGTTTGAAGTGTTTCTAGTCAACAGAGTTACTTATTGATATTTTTGAAACGTTTTATACTATTTAGCTTGTTTGCCAGTTAAATTTTTTTTGTACTTTGAGCTACGCAATACTTTGAAAGAGCAATTTATTCTATTTGTATGAGTATTTTAATCGATATTTTTTTAAATTGTGAGCCTTTGGCGTTTAGAATTTTACATGTCATATTTTTTGTAAATGTTCAACGCAAATGTTCTATCCTAAGGTGCTGCTAACTTGTAAAATAGTCTGAAATTACGGAGCTTGAAAGTGACTTCGTCTTTGTATTATTTGTGCTACCGCACATACTGACCAAATAGATCACTAAGCACGAGTACGGCCTGTATAATGATCTCACACTGCCCATACCAACTACACACCAATCATACCAAGCATAATGATTACAAAAAACACTTATTGACTAATTATAATATATTAATAACAAACTACCTTGTTAAAATACCATTTATGCTTCTGCAACCAATATTGAGTGCAAAATAAACTGTTCTATGAAATAATTTGATTACGGCGATGCGTTTGGGTGATTTTGAAGCTACTGTTCGTTTAAATATACACTAGTCACATTTTTATATTTTCCATAATACTGCAATAACACGGTATCAGTGAGTTGGTAAATGATGGAAAATTGGTTGTCGTCCGACTAATAAAATGATTTTGGCCGAACATAGGCTATAGTGTCATTCTGATGCTCAGTCAACGTAAATTCTCCAACATTGGCCCAATCAAAAATTGATGTTGAGGTTATTTACTATATAATATTAAATAATGTTTAAGCTAGAAGGAGAGTGGTTTTCAATGGAGCACTACACCCGACTTCACACATGCAGGACTGAACTTTTTGTAACTTGATACACACATTACCAAAATTGTTAAAAAAGTACGAACTTTATTGCATATAAGAGAGATGCTTGTATTTGGTAACACAAATATTTTGCAACACATTAACACAGCTCTTTATAATTTTTTTTTTAAAGTTTAACATATTTCATACTTTATTAAAACTTAAGCGTATTTCCGTTTTCGATGCTGCAGGAAGCACCTATTGCAACCCCCTCCCCAATTAATTCCTATTTTTTTATCACACAAGACCATGATAATAACCACTCTGGTGGTATATAATAAGTAGGTATAATAAAGATAGCAAATATTTTAAATTATTAATTTTACACACATCCATTTCAGTTACGAAAGTTGTGATTTTTTTAACTGATACGAATTTATAAATATTATTATATATTTTTTTTATTATTGATATTATTAAAAATATTTGTTGACATTAGTGCCAATATTTTGTTACATCCTACGATTGTAATTATAATAAAAGTTTTGCTAGATAAAGGATTTTTTTGTTGCAAAATGTACTTTATGCAGCATGCAGAATGGAAATATGCTTAAAGTTTGATTGAAAACAATTGGTCGATCTTTGAAAACATTAAAATTTTTAAACTTTACTAAAGTATTTTTTGGGTTTTCCCAATCATGTGTATTCTTCTTTCGTATGCAAAATAAATCGCACTTTTATGAAACATTTAGTAGTGTGTGTAGTACTTTTTAATTAGTTCTGAATGTTGGACAGTCCGGTGCAGTGATCTTGGAAGTGACTGTATCTCTACCTAAAAATTAAAAATATATTGTAAGACATGAGGTACCTAGAAATACTGGACATATGTGCAATTAATTCTACTGGACACTTTATTGGTGTTATTCAATATATATTTAAGACTTATAGTATTTTCTGGCGCAAAATATAATGTTTCGACATGAAAAATTAATAGCTTGTTATTCCACTATGCACAAAAACAAGATCCTCTAAAACTTTGTGGCTATAATTTGAAGACATTCTGGATATCCTCTTGGTAAAGTTTCTGATTGGCTGCCTCAGTATGAGTCCAAATTTATTCAACGGTGACCAGCGAAGATACCTGGTGGACCAACCTCAGAGAAAGTATGTTCATGCATATTATATAGGACCGCNTTCAACGGTGACCAGCGAAGATACCTGGTGGACCAACCTCAGAGAAAGTATGTTCATGCATATTATATAGGACCGCACTGGGTAAAATTACAGGTCAAGGTTGGAGTAGTATATGTTATCCCCGAAAGTTTCCTTGAATAATTCGAGTGTAATGGGCCGGGTATTATCCTATTGGAACATCGCGCCAGAACACAATTGAACGAAAGATGAAACATCATGCGATAAAGCACCCGTGATGTTACTCTCACTGGTGACAGATCCCTCAGTTCCTTAGCAGGAGTGATTACGAATAGTATTTAATAACACCTCAAACCATACCAAAACGAGTTGGGTCGGTATGACGACGTCAAATGCCCACTACTACGTGTCATTCAAAATGAAGTCGTCAAACTTGTGTGCTACCATCGTAATTGAATTATTTGAATGGAAATTTATTTTAAAAGACGAGTTGTTTTAAAAGAGGAGAGATTTGTGCGGCTCTAACATCGAGGTCTTGAGAGATGATGACAATGAAGTGAGGTGAGTATGGAGCAGCGCCGGAATGCAAGGGCGGTGGAAACGGGAGATCCCCAAGAAAACCCGCCACCCAGCGGTATCGTCTGGCACGATTCCCACATGCAAAAAATCCGGGAGTAACCCCGCCGGGAATCAAGCCCGGTTTGCCTAAATGGGAGGCAAGTAGTCTGACCGCTACCCCACCGCGGCCCCGGCAAGTAGGATATGTCCAAAACTATTGTCGGGTATACTGCGACCAGTGACAGTGCTCCACTGCTCTGGTGACACTAAACGTCACTGTATAGTTCGTAATAAACATTGTACACCTACTCCCTCGCAGTGGTGTGACTTTGAGGTTGTGTTTATTGTTACCAGTTAGCAAAAACCGTACTACGTGAGCGTCAGTGTACTGGTGGCTCGTCCCGTACGCCTCATAGGTTGGAGGTTGGATAGCCATCTTCCTTCATTCCCGAATTACTGCTTTCACTCGAATTCCTGCAATGAATTTCATCGTAGGTTTCATACTCTGTTGGTTCGGGGTTGTGTGGGTTGTCTGAGTCTATGAGTCAGCCACGTTGGGATCTCTGCCACCTCTCCATTGGACCGGAAGGATCAGGGTGTCTAGCGACCAGGTCAGTTAACCAACAAGTGGCATGGCAAGTTAAGTAGGACCACGGACGATGGATTGGCCCCACAGGAGGTTCTCTCCTCTTACCGATAATAGGTTCAGTCCGATAAGCTGTAGATGGCACCAAGGCGGAACTGACCTGAGAGGTTACGCGTCGCTCAAACAGAGTCGATGCAGTGAGTTGCAACACTGACGTGGACAGTAGGCTGCGTGGGGAGGGGGGCTGGTACACCCCAGCCGGACCAAGGTGCTCTGAGTGCAAGGGTCTGAGACTGCTGGCAGGGTGGTCGATAGCGCACGGGATTATCACGCTTTTCGGGTTCGAGTGTGACCAACTGTGGTGATACCTCGTGGTGAGCGGGTGTATCTCTATCTTCCTGCACATTGGGAGGCCGTNGCTTTTCGGGTTCGAGTGTGACCAACTGTGGTGATACCTCGTGGTGAGCGGGTGTATCTCTATCTTCCTGCACATTGGGAGGCCGTCCCCATTAATGGTGGCGTAATCGGCTGGTGTTTGGGTGACGTAAAATTAACCTTCATTTCAGTATGAACTGCTTGTATAGTTTATTTTCATGGACATGCGTATTTCTAAAATTTATTTTATTAATATTGTACTTACAAAAAATTATATTTCTGAAACAAACTGTCAAAATGTTATGACAAAATGAAACGATTTTATTCTAACATGCGTACATAAACTTCAAATATCGTCTTTTATTTAGAGGCGTGCTAACTAGTCGCCTTTGATTTATATTGTTAGTCAAGCATTTTATTAGAGAGAGTTGTGTGACTGTCACGGGCGTCGCAAATCACGCCCTTAGAACTCGAATCAAACCAACGTTTTTGCATTTCTAAATTACATTAGTTCGTCTTGTTAAGATCTTGAAAAAAGGATCCATACCTATCTCACAAATAGCAGTTTAAAATAACGGNTTACATTAGTTCGTCTTGTTAAGATCTTGAAAAAAGGATCCATACCTATCTCACAAATAGCAGTTTAAAATAACGGCTGTATTAATAATTTCTGCACATTATTTGATAACATTAATAAAATAGCGTGTCTAAATATAGAAGATTTTTGCTCAATTTTTTGCATGTGATGTTTGCTAGTAAATATAAGTGATATTGTGAAACCATCTTATTAATTTAAGACCTTTTTGAAAAAAAAAAACACTTTTGTTACCTCGCAGTAGGTCTGTTGCGTGTTATATAANGAAAAAAAAAACACTTTTGTTACCTCGCAGTAGGTCTGTTGCGTGTTATATAATATTAATTCAACATTGAGGTAAATTCTTGTAAACAGTTTTGTTTAATATATTAATAAAAGACTTTAAAAATGGAAGTCCGGAACTGCTAATAAATGCAACTTTCTTTGTAATTTTTATTTTAAGACTAACTGTTTGNACTTTAAAAATGGAAGTCCGGAACTGCTAATAAATGCAACTTTCTTTGTAATTTTTATTTTAAGACTAACTGTTTGGCAGTAGTAAAACTCGTACTTGAAGGATCCAGATTAGATTACCCGTCCCGACATCATTATTTAAATTTCCCATAGTTTTCCGAAATCACTTTAGGTAAATTCTGGCATGGTTCCTAACACAGACTATCGCCTATCCGTTCCCCGACTCTGATTGTCAGAGATACTGATTCCATATGTAACGACACCACTGTCGCTGTGATGTTTAGCCACACATTTATACCCAAGCCTCACCCAAGAATCAACCCAGATCTCCTAGTGCTGTAGGTCAGTGCGCAAACCACCTACGTCACCGAGGTTGACTTTCAGCTACGGCCAATTACATATTTTAAGCATTTATAAGCAGCTGTTTTGGTTGCACACCACCTAAGCAACTGGAACATCTGGTTTCAAATGTAAAAATATCTGAAACTAATATTAGCTTTTATCTTGCTTGGTTTCCTTTCAATGGCGTGTTTCACGCGTGTATTACAAATTGTGTAGCATTAATGCATTTTATTAACTGAAGGAATAATTATGCTATCCCTATTACGTTCATCTCAATAAAAGGTGTTTTGGCTTCGTCAACACGAGCGGCAAAATACAGGGCTGACGAAAAGAAAATATTGAAGAGTTCTGATGCAAAGTAACTTATTTTAAATGGGGCAATATGTGCATTCTAAAATTCCACATGCGATGCACCATGTAAAGACCGTACATATTAACATACATTACTCTACAGTACAAGCACAAGAGCCTAACTAGCTGTCTACAATAGGTTCTCACAAAACTTTGTACAAGCGGGATTTACGTCAGATGTTCAAAGCGTCCACCGTCCATTCGCTGACATGCAGCTGCACGCATATCATTCAGCATCTCATCAATAGTAGTAATAGCGGAATTCACGATTTGTCACCATGTCTGCAATGTCCGCACACGATCATACGTTAGATCCATAGGGCCGCTGCGACCAAACGGTTGGTCATAATACAAAACGACTCGTATTTTTTCCTCTTCGNCAAACGGTTGGTCATAATACAAAACGACTCGTATTTTTTCCTCTTCGTTTTAACCTCTCTACGCAAACCCAGTGTCATAGGCCACCATTTTTTTCACATCGTGTTTGAAAAACATAATCATGAGATAATTTTTTTCTAATTCACACTAACTTCGAAACACTGCAGATGACTCTTCCACGCTCTCTTTCAATTTCTACGTGCAGGTACCAATTTACTCCTAACTCGATACATTTTTGTTTATTACAGAAACACACTTATAGCGTGTCCCATATTATTGCCCACATCTTTGAAATACTAATACTACATGACGTCACAAACTAATATTTACTCACTCTGTCATCTTCACTCTACTCGTCAACGCCATATTGGATTTTAGGCATACACATGCTTTAAGGATTACTATTTTTCGATCTTATTTCTTCAAGTCTAAATCGTACTCCAAGGTCAAAATATGTCAATTACTCATTCTGTTGCATGCTCTTCGCTTGCCTGACTGTCGTATAAGCAACACTGACATGCCTTCACAAAAGCCTGTGATGAAACTATCACAATGGTACTCATGATGGTATTCCTCAAAATAGATAACATGCGTTTACCTATCAAATATGGCCTGGGAGTGTTAATTACTTCGAAAAAGGTACTGTTGTTGAATGAATCCCCATCACCGCAGAAAGATTGNAATATGGCCTGGGAGTGTTAATTACTTCGAAAAAGGTACTGTTGTTGAATGAATCCCCATCACCGCAGAAAGATTGGTTTCTGAATCGAGAAACTCATATAGAAGCTGATCACCCTTATTGGCAGTTTGGAAGGCAAACTATTATCAAGGAATAGAGAGAGTTGATCAAGACGGCATTGTAGAGATTTCTGGTGTAATGAGTTATCCTAGTTTCTCTCTTTTATAACTTTTTAGACATGAGCTGCCGAAGAATTTCCTTCTCCTGGGCCCGGAGCTTTTGCTAAGCAGAACGCTCTTTCACTAACAGTGTCATCATTATTTGGTGGAGACAGTAATTTGAATCTTAGAGCGGGTTAACACACATTTGTTATCAGAACATAAAATAAAGTTATGTATTGAGTTTCCATACTGCACACTGCACAAATGAAAGTCTGCATTCTTGTTCAATGTTTTCGCATTGAGGTTAGGATCTTGAATAACGCGTCATCTTATCCCTTAGCACCGTCTGATTTCTGCTTCAAAAAATATAATGCAGCTCAGATTTGCATGACTACTGAATATTGTAGATTTATTAACTTGCATTGAAATATTTCCAAAAAAAAGTATAACTTCCAATTTTCACATACATGAATAAAATTACAAATTTACGTATTTTGTACACAAAGGACACGCCAACTGTAAAATATCATCAGCTAAAACGTATAGAATTATATTGTTATTAATATTATATGTAGTTGTTTGCTGCGGGAATAGCATGTTAATAATAAATAGGCGATTGTTAACGTGCACAAATTTAACCGCAACTTGTTACACAATAAAGAACAAAATTAAATTCTCACTTGAGACTATTATAATAATTATTTTTATTTTGTATGCACACAGCTATTTGAAGTCTATGTCAACTGCCAGCATTATAGATAAAGTTAGAAATAAAACTTGCAATTATTATTTTTAAAAAACTAGTGTAAATAAACACGCTACAATGTCAATTTCAATTCTTTGCAGCCTCTTACTGGGCGGCGAATAACAAACCGCGACATATCTGATACCACCTCAGTACATAGAAAATAGACGTTTAGAAATACGTTCTGCGAGTTGCGTACTGGTCATTGCTTTTATATCGCATGAGATGGAACATACGTAATGCCAAACTGAATGTTCTGGAATAATTCCTTATCGTACTTGGCATCACACGAGTTCGCAGCCTCACTCTTTCTTATTGCTGTATTTTTCACGAATAACAGGGTTCTTGACACGCAGTAGTAGACATAAAAAAATTCGTATGTACAGTACATATGATGTTTTAAGGACCAAAGCAAAATTAAGGAATGGGGGCGAAAAACCATCCATACACCGCGTAATTTTGCGAGCTTGAGGCCTGCAGCTCGGAAAGTTGCGCAGTATTCACGGTTAATTGAGCACTACTTAAGATCTTCTTTCTCCTTATTTTGCATACTGCCTTATGTAACATTTATATTTTCCTGGGCTTAAAGTCCTAGGTAAGTGAAAAAGAGAAATCGTTAGAAACCTACATATGTTACTTATTTGGCAGTTCGTACTCTAATATGTATAAAGCATTTAAGAAACGGGCGGAAAACTACACTTGCCATAAATTAAAACATAATTATTATTTTTTTTTTTTGCAATTCAACGTCTAGACGTAGAAATATTTTACTTGATTCGCTGCCAACTTAACTGGGAGCCTGCATGACATTCACTACGGTAGCATAAAAGCAACTCAAGGGCAATCATTTTCTTCAAAGTTTGATTTAAAAAGTGCTCAATTTACTGTGAACAGCATATATAATTGTTCACCGCAACATGAGACACNTTATTTTTTTTTTTTGCAATTCAACGTCTAGACGTAGAAATATTTTACTTGATTCGCTGCCAACTTAACTGGGAGCCTGCATGACATTCACTACGGTAGCATAAAAGCAACTCAAGGGCAATCATTTTCTTCAAAGTTTGATTTAAAAAGTGCTCAATTTACTGTGAACAGCATATATAATTGTTCACCGCAACATGAGACACCCTAGTTTGGAACAAATATAATTTCGCCATCAAATGACAAAACAGAATCGCGCATAAGATACTAACTTAAATGGTCANTTGCAATTCAACGTCTAGACGTAGAAATATTTTACTTGATTCGCTGCCAACTTAACTGGGAGCCTGCATGACATTTACTACGGTAGCATAAAAGCAACTCAAGGGCAATCATTTTCTTCAAAGTTTGATTTAAAAAGTGCTCAATTTACTGTGAACAGCATATATAATTGTTCACCGCAACATGAGACACACTAGTTTGGAACAAATATAATTTCGCCATCAAATGACAAAACAGAATCGCGCATAAGATACTAACTTAAATGGTCANCTAGTTTGGAACAAATATAATTTCGCCATCAAATGACAAAACAGAATCGCGCATAAGATACTAACTTAAATGGTCATCAGAAAGTCGTGCTTTCTTATTTGCAACGTTTTCCCTTCGGAGTGCTGCGTAATTACGAGTGCAGTGTACATGCAGTGAAACACCAGAAATGAAGGGCTTTTCTTGTTTTTTTTTAGTCTGCTTCTGCGTCGCCTCAGACAAGAAACGGTGATCTTTCAACGAGCACGGTATGCTAATAGCGGGTGGCTGGGGCGGAAGCACGCGCTCTAAAAGGAAGCGTTTGCGTGTATTTATCTGGTAAGGAGCGGAACTGCGGAGGCGTGGGGCCGCTAAGCCAGCTGTTTTGCATAACCTGCAGGCGGCTTCCTACCGTTGTTGCGAGTAAGAGGGGAAATACGCCAACCCGTGGTGTCTTGGCGCCTGTTCAGGATCCCGCCAACTCAGTTCCGGCTTCCAGCGGACAGACACTACCCGGAAAGACGAGGCTGCCAACGCTGAATACCTTTCTCGCGTCCTCGCGAGTACATAATGGCCTACCTCGTCCTCCTTGCGGCGCACGGGTATGCTTATCTCTCTCTACCCCTTTGATTTCGGAACACACCCCGCAGTCGGCAGCATGGCATCGCCTAGCAGCATAAATGCATGTACAGCAATGGTTTTAGCTCTCTCGCGTGTCTTCTGCTTCAATCATACAGCTTCTGGTTGAATTCGACTGTCGAAGGTAGGATTCATGCTCATATTTTCTATCCGATAATTCGTCGTGCATTTAACGAATGCGTTATTTGTTTTGCTTCATGTAGATATCTGTTTTATGGTACATTTTTACCGGTAATTTGTTATTCTTAAACTATGAATAATAGATTTTTCCATGTAACCGTCTTTTTATATAAGACGTAGTTTCTGTATGATAAATACTGGCCTTTCAACGCCGTAGGACATCTAGATATGTGTTTGAAATGACCAGAGATCATATTAGCTCGTGCATTAAAAGTAATAAACTTATATTCTGTGATAATTATTTCACATATAAAAGTCAATATATTTACTAATTACGTGCTATTGAATAGCATTCGTTTAATTCTATTGATATATGTTTCCTTTTTACTTTCTTTCTAGTGTGAGCAATTGTATTTCCTTTAACTTTACTTTCCTAGGAAAGGTAAGAACATGCTATCACACTGCTATGTGTATTTCCCCCGCAAAGTAATTTTTGTTACTAATTAAACAGACCTTGATAATAATGTGAGGGTTTGCAAAGCCAAACACAGTCATCCCGAAGCACACATTGATAAAAAAAATGTATTATGCAATTATAAAACTCAAAATGTGCACCTGTAGACATCATTACATTCTGAAGTTGAGTAATCATCCAAATTAACTACCTCAATTCATACTTTGAGGTCAGATATTATTGTTGTCCTAGTTCATTGCCTATAGCCATTTAACAAAAAATATAACCGTAACCAGTAAGAAGAAGTACTCGTGTGCTGAAGTTCTCGCGGTTGTAACATGAAGGTTGCTGGATTGTATATCGGTGCCTGCAAAGATTTGTTTATCCCGTTAATACAATTCGAAAGTTTTTCACCCCTTCTAGATAAGTTTATCATAAAAGTTGTCGTTAAGATTATACAAAAAATTAATTTTATTTCCAATTTTAGACCATGGAGATTGAAATTTAAAATACGATATTTTAATTTATAACATTAAACACAAAACACACACACAAAGACTAACGTTTGTAAAAAAAATGCATCACCAAGAAAGATGCTGTGAATTAAAGGAACTTTATACCATAGATTAAGTTCATAACATTACACAATTCATTAGGAGTACAGAAATGTACATGATTTCTGTCCTTAGGATTCAGTATGGTGTGAAACCTCTACGTGCTGCAATCGGAGGCCCTAAAAGTCCTGGCACGGAATCAAAGAGGACCTGGATAAGTTCCTGGGGAATCTCCCGTCACGCGGTTTGTATGTGAGCCCACAAAGTCTCAACAGTTGTTGCTAATGGACCGTGACGAACAAGTCGCCGACCAACCATGTCTCAAACATGTTCGATGAGCGACATATCAGGCAAATGTGCAGACCAGGGAAGCAGTGGTAGCCATTGTTCATTGAAGAAGGCTTGCACATTCCTCGCCACATGTGACCGAGCATTATCCTGCTGAAATATGGCATGTGGAGTCGCCTGAAGGAGGGGCAGTGCCTCGGGCTCTAAAACTTCACTGATGTAGCGGTTGCTGTTCAGATTGCCCTTAATATGTAGGAGTCGAGATCTCATGTCGTATACAATGGCGCCCCAAATCATCACACTTATTGTTTGTCCGCTTTGCCGATCCACAATGCAGGCTGTCATATTGCTGTCACCATGGTAACGTCTAACAAGAATGCGGCCATCACTGTAGGATAGGTTGGAGCGGGACTCGTCCGAAAACACAACATTTTTCCATTCAACACGCTAGTGACGGCACTCACGTGCCCATTGCAGTCTGAGGCATTTGTGGTTTCTGAACAATAGAAGCCGACGCAATGGCATGCGTGCCAACAGTCCAGCCCGCAGCAGACGGCGTCGAACCGTTGATACAGAGAGGTCGACACCCGTTGCGGTGCTCCAGTGTCGAGCTAACACTGTGGAAGAGGCTTTACGGTCCGTTACGGTCATACTAACAAGATGGCGGTCATCTCGTGCTGTGGTCAGATTGCATGGTCCAGTACTCACTCGTCGCTGCGTGCGACCCTCTTCTATACACTGGTGCCACACACACATCACTCTCGTAGCAGCATGTCCTGTAGGAGCCGAAATTACACGGTATGACAAACCCGTTTCCCGGAGACCAAACATTCTGCCCCGTTAGAACTCACTCACATGCAGATATGGTGCTATTTGACGTCGACGAGGTACAGTAGGGAGCTGACGAGAAGGCAAGGCTGCGTGGCGGGGTGGTGGTCGGGGCCGTAAATCCCCCTTGCCCCCTTCCGGCGTTTAAAGACATCTGTCAGAGTAACGGGTCACCCTCGCTACTAGTCATCCCAAAAGATACAGCTCTCTGGAAGANGCGTTTAAAGACATCTGTCAGAGTAACGGGTCACCCTCGCTACTAGTCATCCCAAAAGATACAGCTCTCTGGAAGACAGCTGTCAGAGTAACGTGTCACCCTCGCTACTAGTCATCCCAAAAGATACAGCTCTCTGGAAGTCAGTCACGAGTTAGTGTCGGTTGCGTGCGTATCAGGACGGTATATTATGGCGCAGTCTAGGAAGAAACGGAAAACTATACACAGCGAAGCGAGGGAGGTGATCAGACATGTGATAAATAAATGTGACGAAGAAGCTACTGATGGTCAAATAAAGCATTTATTATCTCAATCCAATCTTGCGTGCATCAGAATACACTAGAATTTCTATGAGAAGTGTTTCCAGAATTCGCAAAGAAGGTGCCGATGCTTGTAACAGTTCGCTGTCAACACCAGGCAAACACCGAAAGCATCCGCATGAAAGAAATGTTCGCCGTGACTCATTTGATAGGAGAGTAATCAGAGACGTCAGTCATGATTTTTACTTAGTACAGAAACAAGTGCCAACATGTCCTAAGCTTCTCGTTGCTTTGAGAGAAAAAATTGATTTTCCATGGGGTGTTCACACGCTCAGGCGGATACTGAAAGAAATGGGGTTTAAATGGAAACGGTGTAACAGTTCTCGGAAACTATTAGTGGAAAGACCGCACATTGTCCACTGGCGTTGTAAATACTTAAAATCAATTCTCCACTACAGAATGGAGGGGCGCCCCATAATTTACATTGATGAAACCTGGGTTGATAGCAACATCACATTTAACAAATGTTGGCAGAGTGATACTGAGCGTGGTGTGTTAACCAACAGCAGTTCTTTGAACCATTTAATTGTTGTTCATGCAAGTGCTAAAACTGGCTTAATTGAAAATGCAGTAATAATTTTTCCAGCAGGCAGAGCTACGGGGGACTACCATGGGCAGATGAATTCTGCGAACTTCGAAAAGTGGATGCATAATCAGTTATTGCCAAACCTACCGGAAAAGTCTGTTGCTATTATGGACAACGCGCCTTACCACTCAGTGCAAGAAAATAAACCCCCATCAAAGTATGCAGAGAAAAAGGAAATGGAGTCATGGTTGACCAATAACAACAGTCCCTTTAATCATGAAATGCGAAAAACAGAGCTTTTCGACTTAATTGCACAGAACAGGAAGCATGAAAAAGTATTTCGCATTGACCAACTTTTAAAACTGCATGGACACGATGTTCTTAGACTTCCTCCTTATATGTGCGAACTTAATCCCATTGAACTAGCGTGGTCTAAAACAAAGAGTAGTGTGGGAAAAGAACATTACTGCTAGCTTGTCGTTAACAAAGCTAATGGAAATCACGACGGAAGCAATATATTCCGTCGCTGAAGAAGACTCGCAGGTCCAAAATATAGAAGCAGACTACTGGCAAAAGGACTGTCGTGTGGAAG
Organism: Clitarchus hookeri; assembly: GCA_002778355.1. NCBI lineage: Eukaryota > Metazoa > Arthropoda > Insecta > Phasmatodea > Phasmatidae > Clitarchus > Clitarchus hookeri. The sequence goes on from NQII01002149.1 coordinate 141,189, forward strand.
ACGCAATACAGTTTTGTGATATGCCTAGGCCGTGACTCCAGTGGCTCGAGTGATTCATCTGACGACGAATTTTCCTCTTCCGAATCGGAACTGGCGCTGCCACTTCCTGAAAGTGAATAAAGTTTCACCGAACAACAACATCCACTGTTTGAGGTAAGCGGTAAGAGTATATTATTTCACAGTATTTTAAAATTGTGCATTCCTGATCATAACTGTTTTCGCCCTTAATTTAAGCCATCAAAATTGTTTTCAGGTCACTATAGATGTTTCGCAGGTATTTAAGTAAAACAATTTAAGTTAAAACGATTTAAAAATGTTGTTTTTGGCTATACTGAAAGTCTTTAAATTAGTATTGGTAATGTAAAAGGTGTTTTAACAATTGCAACTATTGTGAAATGTGATTAATTTTCGTACGGAACAGATTGCTTTGAATATGTGTCCTTCAAACACAATGTAAAACATTTCGTGCACCAGACAAACAGGCACCTAAAATGGCGAATTTAAAGGTTGCTGTTAAAAGAAATAATAGAGGCGTATGCCATACCATTATAGAGAATATTTGTATGCGTGTCTAATTAAGGGAAAATCACCCTGAAAACTGATAGTTTTAGTACTGGTAGTACAGGTTAGAGGCGACGGTGGCGACATTGCAGCCCACAGGGATTACCCACCCGCTCACCCACCCTGCCCGAATTCCAGAGCCTCGCCTTCTCGTGAGCACTTGACAGTATGCTGGCACTTGCTTTCGCATCGTTTGACGGCTGTTCATTGGCTGAGCTTGGCGTTGCATGGACCTTTCAAGTAACACAAGAGAGGACGTTGCTGAACCTACGTGTACGCCATCTCTCGGCAATTGTAATCACTTATTGCTGGTACACTTTTCCACGCATCCTCTGAGTTTGGATTCATTCTGTCCATTACTTGTGGGTGTTGCAAATTTCACAATCAATAGAGTGTGTGGGTATGTGTGTGTATGTGTATATATATATATAGNTTACTTGTGGGTGTTGCAAATTTCACAATCAATAGAGTGTGTGGGTATGTGTGTGTATGTGTATATATATATATAGAGAGAGAGAGAGAGAGAGAGAGATAGAGAGAGAGAGTAAAATTTTGGCTACCAATATTTTGTTACTCTATAAACCAATTTTGGCAACTGGTTTCCCAACANAGAGAGAGAGAGTAAAATTTTGGCTACCAATATTTTGTTACTCTATAAACCAATTTTGGCAACTGGTTTCCCAACATTTTTCTTGTGAAAGTACAAAACATTCTAGTGAAGTTACTTTACTAAAATTCCGTTTACTGCGCTGTATTCACGTGAATGTTATTGCTTCATACGAATAAATATCCTATATATTTTGCATTAAATTATGATGTATATTAGCTACCATAATGTGCTGACAATCATGCCATGAATAACTGTAGCATTTAGTGCGCATGTGGGGATAAATATATAGACAAATAGGGAATAATAATATTCAGAATAATCAGTCACTGTAAACTTACTTAATGCAGAAACAAATTTTTTTTATTTCACCAGTTCTGAGCTACCACGATATATTCTTTTTTTGGGGCGACTGAGTGAGTGAAGCGATTTGGACGGCTCTTAACAGCGAGGTCTTGTGAGCCGATCAGGGTGAAGCGAGGTGAGTGTGGAGCAGCGCCGGACTGAAAGGGCATGGGCATCGTCCGGCACGATTCCCACATGCAAAAATTCGAGTGTGACCCGACCGGGGATTGATCCCGATTCGCCTTGGTGTGAGGCGAGCAGGCTAACCGCTCAACCACCGCGGTCCCATTGAGGCGATTGAAAAGTCTCCTATCTGAAAGNTGGTGTGAGGCGAGCAGGCTAACCGCTCAACCACCGCGGTCCCATTGAGGCGATTGAAAAGTCTCCTATCTGAAAGGGTTCTTTCTGGATTATTTTCAGTGCGCATACTGATAGGGCCCGTTTCCAGATTTTACGCTCTTTTTTTATTATTGTACAAAAACAATCCAGAAAATATCCTNGCATACTGATAGGGCCCGTTTCCAGATTTTACGCTCTTTTTTTATTATTGTACAAAAACAATCCAGAAAATATCCTATTCTGATAGGTTTTCTATCAAGCCTTCTTGGCTGCTCAGTTTTAACAAAATCCTGAAAGTCTTTTATTATTTCTAGGACCGGGCTAAATTATGTACGATAGGAACCTGAATAGTATCCGATCCTGAAAAATATCCTATCCAGATATTTCTTACAACTCGTTTCCTTCGTAGATCTTGAAAGGGTACCTTCTAAGATTTTTTACCAGAAGTAAGGGCAATAGAAAAATATTAATAATATCCTTTTTTGAAATTGATCCTATCAGGATTTGTTTTATACAACTTACGTGGCATAAAAAAATGTCAGAAGCTCTTTGAGGGTTCTTAGGTTTTACAATTTGCAACAAGAAATTGGAAAAAGTATGCTGAACTAATAATTGATTTATGAGGACTTTTGTAAGTGTAATAAAATTAAGTAACATCTGAAAGGTAGTCTACTAGTTCACGAGTTCTAAAGAACCTGAATGTACCCTATTCTGAAATGAGTCACATCAGGATGTTCCAGAATGTGGCTGAGCTAAAATTAACTGGACGTGTGTTGTGTGCACACAAGGCAAAGTTCCTTTCTTCAAAACAAAAGGGCAGCACTCTCATGACTATATTTGCAAGACTTTCTAAACCGGCTCTGACACCACTGAAATCTGGCAGGAACAAAGCTGTGTTATGGTCACTTCCTCGTTGCTTACATAATGAAACAACGCATATTAAGTTCACCGCACAAGAAAAAATATTTCCACCGAATTTGCATGCAATATTGCTTGAGAGCTCCGCAAATGACCACCTGACATGGTGAATCACGGAGTCCGTTACTAGTTCAGCTGCTCGCGGCACTGGTTCCCGCTCGAGTTAGTCCCTCAGCATNCATGGTGAATCACGGAGTCCGTTACTAGTTCAGCTGCTCGCGGCACTGGTTCCCGCTCGAGTTAGTCCCTCAGCACGTGACGCGTGCGGTCTCGGCTATGGAAGTGCTGGATGGAATATTGCACGTTTAAACAATTGTTCTGAGGCGCTTTGCTTGATATTTTAAACGTAAAAAAAAATTCCCTCTTTACAACAGGTTATACTGTATAGTAACAATAAATATTTGAAGAATTTTTTTATTTTAAAGGGAATATTTATNCCTCTTTACAACAGGTTATACTGTATAGTAACAATAAATATTTGAAGAATTTTTTTATTTTAAAGGGAATATTTATGTACATTCATTTATTTTTCTGAATATATTCTTATTAAGGTTACTCACAAATTTTTTATCTTTATACTGCTAGATTTTACTATAAGCTATAACCATATATAAACAAATAAATGGCCAACATTTTTAAAGTTCAGCTAAGAGAACATTTTATTTTACTTAATAAAAAGTCATACAAAATCCAACTTCCAATGTTAAAGAAAATTATTTCAGTAAAATGGATGCTTTCTGATATAAAAATTGTCACGATGACATACACTGATGTTTTTCTGTTGTCAGGCCTTCGGAATGAGCTTTTAATTACTCAACGTGTGTATGGGAAAAAATGATTAAGTACATAAACAATTTATTTGTGGCTTACCAACGAAACATATTTTAGATGTTATTGGCTTGGTGTGTGACACTGTATTTTTGTTTTCGTTAACAAGTGTTAACGTGTACAGTACCATATATTTAAAAATTATTTTGTTATTTTTATTTCCATTAATTGGTTTTAAAAATAATTTGTCTCTCTGTTTAAATAAGTTCCTCTAATTACAATTAGAATCTTTATCTGTTACGTATTTAACTCTTTAATTGAATAATATTTGCTGATTAAAAGCAGTAGAAATGCTGTAAATGTGAAATACTCGATGAAATTGCAGAATTCATACACACATCAGTGATTAAAAAAANAAGCAGTAGAAATGCTGTAAATGTGAAATACTCGATGAAATTGCAGAATTCATACACACATCAGTGATTAAAAAAGATATATATATATTTTAGGTGATCCAGCATTCCTCGTTTACGTGCGAATAAAAGAGCTCTTTAAAAATTACACCAACGTAAAATAAGTGAAATGGTTTTAGGGTGGAACCCGCAACCCTGCTAATGTTGTGATGAGGAAAAAATTATGACGGTGCCACCTCAGGAATGTATCTTTAAAAGATATATTTATAGATATTTAATGTAGGTTGGTTACCCAACTTTAGTGTGTTTGACATAAATATGTAACGAAATGATAAAAGTACTTAATGTAAGTGTTCTAGGAGAAACCGTTACTTTCTNAAGCAGTAGAAATGCTGTAAATGTGAAATACTCGATGAAATTGCAGAATTCATACACACATCAGTGATTAAAAAAATATATATATATTTTAGGTGATCCAGCATTCCTCGTTTACGTGCGAATAAAAGAGCTCTTTAAAAATTACACCAACGTAAAATAAGTGAAATGGTTTTAGGGAGGAACCCGCAACCCTGCTAATGTTGTGATGAGGAAAAAATTATGACGGTGCCACCTCAGGAATGTATCTTTAAAAGATATATTTATAGATATTTAATGTAGGTTGGTTACCCAACTTTGGTGTGTTTGACATAAATATGTAACGAAATGATAAAAGTACTTAATGTAAGTGTTCTAGGAGAAACCGTTACTTTCTTTCTTGTTTATGCTAGTTGACAATATTTTAAGTTTCACCATGCGCCTATATTTATAAAACATCCACACTCGCAGACTCGCACTCGAAAGTGACATCAGAGGTTGCTGTTATGTATGAAAGAGCGTAAGTGCACGAGTGTGAGTGCGCGAGAGTTGTAGCGAGTGAGCGTCGGATGCAAGCTCTATGCGTGTTCTCAGAATGTTCCTTTATTTCCATTGTGTAGTTGTGCTGCTGTGGACACAACGCCAAATGAAAATGAGATGTTCCATTGCAAATATTTATGAATAAACACAGTGTATCTGTATACACATACATCCTGCCAGTTTGCAACGAAGGGAGCACGTCGACGAATCCGGAAACATCGCAACAAACATTATAAGTACTAACATCTGCTCTCACGTCGTAACTAACTGCAAAATCAATCACGATAAACCAACAATGCAGCTGACAAAAAAACGAAAAACGCTTAGTTGGGAGTGCGACTGTGGAGTGAAGTGTGCAAGGAACTGAGAGAGAGGGAGAGAGTGCGAGTTAAAGTGTGAGTGGTTTTTATCTGGGACACGGCCTTTTCTAGGTAAAATTCATATTTTGCATTTTCAGTCACTTCTTCGCAAGTAATATTCCATGCATTTAAAATTCCAGACAAAACGGACCAAATATTCATACAGCAATCACGTGAAAAAAAAACACCGGAATACATTGACTGCCATCAGAATTCTGCAAAATTAAAAAAAAAAAAAAAAAAAAAACTGTCCGACTTGCAGTACAAGCCGCTATATGTCAAGTGAGCGAGCTCGTCCAGCAGTGAGCAAGACTCCACAAATATCTAGCTGGAAAATTCGTTCCATGTGCGGCGGACTTTACGCCCCAATATGGAACACGAAGTCTGTTCAGCATGGCGGAGCTTGGGAAACATTTCCTCTACCTTGACCTCGTCCGTGTTGTTTGTGTGAGTTCGCCTGTATATTTGTTTTCTTTGCAATCCCGCCTTTTCTATCAGTGTTAAACGGCACTGAACTTCTGAAAATATCTTCGGCAGTTTAAAGCGTTAGCAGATGTGATACATGACCACTATGAATGCAAATGACGCTCGTCTCAGGCATATACTAGTTCATACTACTGGAGCTTGAGCTTTGACTGAAACTCACGAAATGTTTTCCTTACGTAGGATTCCAGACGAGTGCACTAATACAAATTGTATTTCTTCTTACTAACGTCACACGCAGAAATTACCACTTGACTGCCAGCCTAGTGCTGAGGCGAGCGTGTGGTCCCCAGTAAGCGGCATTGCCATTGTTGTGGGACGCTCGTTCCCACTCTACACACATGAGTTTAACTAGCCACATTCCAACGACCCGTTATACAATGACATGGGCGCGAACGCGTAGTTTTTACGCAGACTATGTAAAATCTCAATGTTCAATCTCCAAATTACGGACAAGCGTAGACGGATACACACTGAATAATGCAAGAAAATATGTCAACTCCGAACTCTTCCGTGTTCGTGTTTCCTTTTAGCAAATTGGAAACGATTATTTGGTTCATATTAATTTTTGTGATCGTCATGGTTTATATAATAAAACACAATAATAAGATCGACGCGGCATTTAACATTTTTATGTTTTAGTAATTACACGTGCATAACAAACACTATGTATCATTTATTAAACATTAATGAAATATTAAAAGTATGCTGTTGTGTTTTTTAAGACATGTGCCATTATTGTAAAGTAGAAGATTAATTTTATTTTCTTGGTTGTATATTGGTTTCTTTCCGTGTATTAAAGGACAGAACAAATTCACTTCAATACGTCGTGCCCGTTTTCTTACCAATATATTCGCGGTGTCTTCACACTTTTTGAATCAAACCTTTGAAAATTTACCCTATGCATATCGTACTTGTTTGTTTCATGTGTATATCAGGTATCATAAGCAATCTATACTTCTGTTAAAGTAGAAGTACATTATTATTGGTTAAATATAGATTTTAGTTATATTTTATCTCTAAATGATAACATTTTATTTATAATTAATATGAATAAAACAGGGAGAAAATAGCTGTGTTGGCAAAGCCAAGTAAGAAAAAATTGTTACGGAAAATAGCATTACACTGAGTGCGCATGAATGTGGTGCGTTGTCCCTTTGGTGTAAATTTCTAAACTAGGTTAGGCTTAGTTTACATGCGGCGGAGGAATGTCCTGGAAGTACAGCTTTAGCAGGGTTTCAGAGAAGTTTGAAGTAACCACGAATGGACTATAGACAATTACATATAGAAGAAATGGTGTGACGGTTCCTCTCCTATTGCTGCGCCTTGCTCTGCGAACGGGTCTTGTGTCTGATTGGCTACTGCATGTTGAGAAACCTTTCCGATTTGCTAGGCTGCCAACTTATCTACAAAATGTTAATAGCTAGTGTCGTCATTTTGCTGATGTGTGTTGCTGTAATTCGCTCTGTTAGTAGCTGTTTCACCTCTGTTTCTCAAATACTCCACGGCCTCCTTCACACGATACGGTTTTCGCCTACCCGGTATCGGACGTGCGAAATCGGAAATAAGGTAATACATTGCAATATATGCACCTCTTCACACTCTCCGGGATGAACGCCGCATGGTAAATAACTGGACAGACCCATGAAGCACCCGGACAAATCTCGAATTGTCAGGTCGCCGAACGGGTGCTTTATTGCAGTGGTGCATTGCTGCAAATGTCTTATCATTATTCCAAGGATAGACCGCACACTAAATAGTCTAGCAGGTTCTCTATGGTTTTATACTTTGGGCAGGAAGTGTGGTTACTGTCAATGCGAGGTAGTCCCAGAGGGCCAAAAGAAGACTGCATTTGGTGTGCAAGGGAAAGGAACATGGAAATTCAAAGTTATGCTTTTTGGGGTGTGTAATACCCCTGCCACCTTCAAACGCTTGATGAAAAAGTCATCCCTTTAGACATTTGTCAGGTTTACCTAGATTATATTGTTGTCCCAGGACGGACATTTAAAGAGTACTTGTCATTCTTATACTCCGTTTCCAATAAAGTGGCTGCTGTCAACTTAAAACTGGTTCTTAAGAAATGTCACCTTTCCGAAAGGAAATATATTTCTTGAGACCTGTAATATGGCAGACATTTTCTTTTATAAACCGGACATGCTTCACTACGATGGCTACTTAATTTCAAGAACTCCCAAAACTCAAATAGCCCGGTGGTTACAGCTTCTTCAAGAATATTACTTTGAATCACAGTACAGAATGGACGCTTTCACAGCAATGCAGCTGCACTTTCTAGGAGACCAAGTGAACCATTCCACTCGTAANGTGTGTTTGACATAAATATGTAACGAAATGATAAAAGTACTTAATGTAAGTGTTCTAGGAGAAACCGTTACTTTCTTTCTTGTTTATGCTAGTTGACAATATTTTAAGTTTCACCATGCGCCTATATTTATAAAACATCCACACTCGCAGACTCGCACTCGAAAGTGACATCAGAGGTTGCTGTTATGTATGAAAGAGCGTAAGTGCACGAGTGTGAGTGCGCGAGAGTTGTAGCGAGTGAGCGTCGGATGCAAGCTCTATGCGTGTTCTCAGAATGTTCCTTTATTTCCATTGTGTAGTTGTGCTGCTGTGGACACAACGCCAAATGAAAATGAGATGTTCCATTGCAAATATTTATGAATAAACACAGTGTATCTGTATACACATACATCCTGCCAGTTTGCAACGAAGGGAGCACGTCGACGAATCCGGAAACATCGCAACAAACATTATAAGTACCNCATACATCCTGCCAGTTTGCAACGAAGGGAGCACGTCGACGAATCCGGAAACATCGCAACAAACATTATAAGTACCAACATCTGCTCTCACGTCGTAACTAACTGCAAAATCAATCACGATAAACCAACAATGCAGCTGACAAAAAAACGAAAAACGCTTAGTTGGGGGTGCGACTGTGGAGTGAAGTGTGCAAGGAACTGAGAGAGAGGGAGAGAGTGTGAGTTAAAGTGTGAGTGGTTTTTATCTGGGACACGGCCTTTTCTAGGTAAAATTCATATTTTGCATTTTCAGTCACTTCTTCGCAAGTAATATTCCATGCATTTAAAATTCCAGACAAAACGGACCAAATATTAGTACAGCAATCACGTGAAAAAAAAAACACCGGAATACATTGACTGCCATCAGAATTCTGCAAAATTAAAAAAAAAAAAAAAACTGTCGAACTTGCAGTACAAGCCGCTATATGTCAAGTGAGCGAGCTCGTCCAGCAGTGAGCAAGACTCCACGAATATCTAGCTAGAAAATTCGTTCCATGTGCGGCGGACTTTACGCCCCAATATGGAACACGAAGTCTGTTCAGCATGGCGGAGCTTGGGAAACATTTCCTCTACCTTGACCTCGTCCGTGTTGTTTGTGTGAGTTCGCCTGTATATTTGTTTTCTTTGCAATCCCGCCTTTTCTATCAGTGTTAAACGGCACTGAACTTCTGAAAATATCTTCGGCAGTTTAAAGCGTAAGCAGATGTGATACATGACCACTATGAATGCAAATGACGCTCGTCTCAGGCATATACTAGTTCATACTACTGGAGCTTGAGCTTTGACTAAAACTCACGAAATGTTTTCCTTACGTAGGATTCCAGACGAGTGCACTAATACAAATTGTATTTCTTCTAACTAACGTCACACGCAGAAATTACCGCTTGACTGCCAGCCTAGTGCTCAGGCGAGCGTGTGGTCCCCAGTAAGCGGCATTGCCATTGTTGTGGGACACTCGTTCCCACTCTACACACATGAGTTTAACTAGCCACATTCCAACGACCCGTTATACAATGACATGGGCGCGAACGCGTAGTTTTTACGCAGACTATGTAAAATCTCAATGTTCANAGTTTTTACGCAGACTATGTAAAACCTTAATGTTCAATCTCCAAATTACGGACAAGCGTAGACGGATACACACTGAATAATGCAAGAAAATATGTCAACTCCGAACTCTTGCGTGTTCGTGTTTCCTTTTACCAAATTGGAAACGATTATTTCGTTCATATTAATTTGTGTGATCGTCATGGTTTATATAATAAAACACAATAATAAGATCGACGCGGCATTTAACATTTTTATGTTTTAGTAATTACACGTGCATAACAAACACTATGTATCATTTATTAAACATTAATGAAATATTAAAAGTATGCTGTTGTGTTTTTTAAGACATGTGCCATTATTGTAAAGTAGAAGATTAATTTTATTTTCTTGGTTGTATATTGGTTCCTTTCCGTGTATTAAAGGACAGAACAAATTCACTTCAATACGTCGTGCCCGTTTTCTTACCAATATATTCGCGGTGTATTCACACTTTTTGAATCAAACCTTTGAAAATTTACCCTATGCATATCGTACTTGTTTGTTTCATGTGTATATCAGGTATCATAAGCAATCTATACTTCTGTTACAGTAGAAGTACATTATTATTGGTTAAATATAGATTTTAGTTATATTTTATCTATAAATGATAACATTTTATTTATAATTAATATGAATAAAACAGGGAGAAAATAGCTGTGTTGGCAATGCCAAGTAAGAAAAAATTGTTACGGAAAATAGCATTACACTGAGTGCGCATGAATGTGGTGCGTTGTCCCTTTGGTGTAAATTTCTAAACTAGGTTAGGCTTAGTTTACATGCGGCGGAGGAATGTCCTGGAAGTAGAACTTTAGCAGGGTTTCAGAGAAGTTTGAAGTAACCATGAATGGACTATAGACAATTACATATAGAAGAAATGGTGTGACGGTTCCTCTCCTATTGCTGCGCCTTGCTCTGCGAACGGGTCTTGTGTCTGATTGGCTACTGCATGTTGAGAAACCTTTCCGATATGCTAGGCTGCCAACTTATCTACAAAATTTTAATAGCTAGTGTCGTCATTTTGCTGATGTGTGTTGCTGTAATTCGCTCTGTGAGTAGCTGTTTCACCTCTGTTTCTCAAATACTACACGGCTTCCTTCACACGATACGATTTTCGCCTACCCGGTATCGGACGTGCGAAATCGGAAATAAGGTAATACATTGCAATATACGCACCTCTTCACACTCTCTGGGATGAACGCCGCATGGTAAATAACCGGACAGAGCCATGAAGCACCCGGACAAATCTCGAATTGTCAGGTCGCCGAACGGGTGCTTTATTGCAGTGGTGCATTGCTGCAAATGTCTTATCATTATTCCAAGGATAGACCGCACACTAAATAGTCTAGCAGGTTCTCTATGGTTTTCTACTTTGGGCAGGAAGTGTGGTTACTGTCAATGCGAGGTAGCCCCAGAAGGCCAAAAGAAGACTGCATTTGGTGTGCAAGGGAAAGGAACATGGAAATTCAAAGTTATGCTTTTTGGGGTGTGTAATACCCCTGCCACCTTCAAACGCTTGATGAAAAAGTCATCCCTTTAGACATTTGTCAGGTTTACCTAGATTATATTGTTGTACCAGGAAGGACATTTAAAGAGCACTTGTCATTCTTAGACTCTGTTTCCAATAAAGTGGCTGCTGTCAACTTAAAACTGGTTCTTAAGAAATGTCACCTTTCCGAAAGGAAATATATTTCTTGAGACCTGTAATATGGCAGACATTTTCTTTTAGAAACCGGACATGCTTCACTACGATTGCTACTTAATTTCAAGAACTCCCAAAACTCAAATAGCCCGGTGGTTACAGCTTCTTCAAGAATATTACTTTGAAACACAGTACAGAATGGACGCTTTCACAGCAATGCAGTTGCACTTTCTAGGAGACCAAGTGAACCATTCCACTCGTAANCACAGTACAGAATGGACGCTTTCACAGCAATGCAGTTGCACTTTCTAGGAGACCAAGTGAACCATTCCACTCGTAATTGTGGATAACAGGCAGAAAAGTTCGGTGAAACCCTGACGGCGTGGAGGAAAAGAATCTAAGGTTCTGTATCTTGTGATGGATTACCTACATGGTGTTAATAGGATATTAGAAAATATTAGCTAAATTATCCCACTTTGCATCTAATACTAGAGTGGAAAGAAGATGGGAAGTGATATACAGTCTGAGCACAACAGTCAAAGCATACAAGGCCAGTGGGATTCTTCGTACGTAAAAATGGTGTGCTCTACAGGAACTGGGAATTTAATGATTGAAATACACATACTTATAATTGGTCTTTTCAGAATGCAGTGTTCCCGAATTCTGAAAGGAACTGCATGCTATGGCTGCCAGTGGTCATTTCGATGTTACGAAGACCCTCGATATAGCTATACTGAGATTATACTGCCTCCATTGTCGGGATAATGTTGAGAAGTGGTGCCGAATGTGTGACACCTACTCCGCGAGGAAGGGACAGAGATTTAGGAGACAATGTCAGATCCAGAAATACTATATTAGAACCCCATTTGCAAGGATGGTAGAGATACTCTGGGCTCCTTACCCGTCAAAGAGAGAGGTAATCGGTATCAAGTGGTTACTCAATATTACTTCACTATGTGTCTCGAGGTCATTTCCCTTGCAAACCAAGAATCATATACTGAGGCTGATGCACTCGTACAACATGCCTTCTTGAGGTTTGAGGTGGTACTAGAACACCATTCTGATAAGGGACATTATTTTCAAGCTGCTCTGATCCAAAATGTAACAAATATTCTGGACTTCAGTCCTGTACCCTCAGTCAAATAGGATTGTCAAGATGCTTAACCGTACTCTTGAGAAGCATGTGTCGATTTTTTTGACAGTTGACAGACAACTGAAAGGAACTGGATATTCAAATGTGTCATGTTTTTTCTCCTTGCTAACCAGTCAGTTGTCCATGAGTCTACAAGAGTAACTCTATCAAGAATGCTGTTTGAGAGGGAACTACACTCCTTAGTGACCAACTGTTTGGACGGCCGATAGAAGAGGAAGCTCTCAAAGCAAATTATTTTAGTAAATTACATCACATGTTAGTCGACATTCATGGTTTTACTCGACAGCGCCTCAGAATTAATAGTGAAAAGACGATGGCGTGCTATGAGAGTAGAATGTCAGGTAGGGATTTCGAGAAGGACAACTGGTGTAGCTTTATAACCCACAGAGGCTACAGAGATGTAGGGATGGCCCCTAAAAGATTCTGAAGTAGATCAATGACACTCTATTTCGTATTTGTTGTCAAAGATCTCGGCCAACCTTAAGGTTATAAGGTTATCCACATCGACTGACTGGCATTTTAATAAGATTTGCATATTGCAGTCTTTTTCCAGCGAACATACTTTTGGAGGAGACAGTGTTACATGCGCCTGCTCGCCTTTTTCTCTTTATTCTATCGGGACACGTTGATATCATTAGTAATTGGAGAAGGGCATACAGAGATTACGAATGGGCTCTCAGGTAACACGAAAATATGCCGTGATAATTCTATCGAGGCTCATGTCACTTTTGCTCTTGGAATATCGAATGTTTTGGGTAGATGCTGCGCGAGACTTTTGATCATCACTCCACATCCCCCTCTGCTCGAGTCAAGTGGCGAAGAACATTTTGGGCCAGGTTAGCTAAGTTATGTGTTGGGATGCGATGGTATTTCTCGGAAGTGCCCTAGCGCACTATGGGTAAGTGTCTTGCCTGCGACAAGAGTGCAGTTTTCGCCAGGCGATCGGCGACCGCTTGCTAAGATACTCGGGTACTGGGAGCTGGCCATCACCAGGTTCACCAACCTATGTTTCGCTGGTCTCAACAGTCGTGTGCGTGCGCGCAGTAATGCGGTTTTTATGTTGGGGTGCCATTAGGAGATTACAGGCGAATTCGTAAGACATGGGCGGTAACCTCGGAGTAGAGGTACGGCTCTACACAAGATCTAGGAACGTCTGTGGAAAGGCAAACACTGGGAAGTTGTGTTTCTGCCACCATTGTAGGCTTCACGAAGTAAGGTGTGCCGAGATTAGATTTCCAGCCAGTTAAATGGGAATGTTGGCTGCTGCTATGCGAAGATTATATTTCCTAAGTTTAAGCCTTTATTATTTGGTTTAAAAATTAATCAGTCTAGTGATTTTGGCTGCAGTGGACATAGAAATCCAAAGAATTCTGTAAAATGGGGTCAGGATAATTTAAACTAACAATCCTTTAGGTTAGCTATAATTTAAGGGTCTTCTTTAGTTTGTCATGAAATGCGCGGATTTCCCCATCGAGGCACTCAATAACATTTGGTATTTAATAAAAAATCCGATTAAAAGGGGTGAGTGGAAAAATAATTGGACATTTTTTAAACTGGATCTGGTCCTGCATCGGCAGCATTTCTTGTGATTACAGTATATATGAATTGCCAACCCTAGAGCACTTATGAAATACTCAGAAATTTATCAGAATATCAAAAATATAAAATTCCCACAAAAAATATTTATCAAGGAACTAGATTATGTCCCTAATCCTTATTTTTTTGAGAAAACATAAAAAAAATATATTATAAAACGATTAAAAAATAAAAATATATAAAGTTAAAAAAATATAAATTTTCAAATATAATAAAAAATATTAATTGTATAAAATTATAAAAATTAATAAAGTAAATATATATATATATTTATTTATCAATAGTGATGAAGTTTACTATAATGCACTGATTGATCCTTATAATTATTAATAAAAAAAAATTATCATAATTTTTAAAAATTTATTTTGAATATATTTTAAAAAAACCCTATTATTAAAAAAATGTTTAAACTATTTTAATGCACACATAAAATTAATTTATCATGACAATTATGTATAATGGAAAATTATTATGGTTTATATTAGTATTTAGTTTTAACACATGTAGTTTTATAAACTCAATATATTTAATTGATTTGTTAAGCATTCATAATTATTTATCATAAAAATTAATTAATTTTATCAAATAAATGGAAAACCTCGCTATAAATGTAAAAAGTGTAATGAAGAAAAATATATTTATTATTTTAATTTCCTTAAATAAAACCAATTTAATCATATTAATAAATGTATAACACTTACTGATGAATACAGAAAAAAAGTGTACAATTATTAAAATAACGATTAATTCAAGATTAATTATTTTGTGTNACACTTACTGATGAATACAGAAAAAAAGTGTACAATTATTAAAATAACGATTAATTCAAGATTAATTATTTTGTGTGTTTTAAATAATTATAATAAAATTATTTAGAAAATATAAAAACAAAAATTACATAATAATCAAAACGTGGATANTGTGTTTTAAATAATTATAATAAAATTATTTAGAAAATATAAAAACAAAAATTACATAATAATCAAAACGTGGATAGTAAAAATAAAAATATGAACACCATAAAGAAACAATATAAAAGTTTATTTTCTTCTAACCCTTCTACAAGAGATAAATGCATACATTTTGTAAATTATGCACTTATATATACCAAAATTTATTTATATTTAAATATAAACTATTCACAAATAAAAATAAATAAATTTTTAATAAAAATATGTATTCTTTCTAAATAAAAATATATTTACATTTTTTTATTACATGATAAAAAATCTGCACTTATTAAAAGAAAAATATATTTCTTTATTTAATTACATCAACAATATATATGATGGACAGTAAATATACAATATCTGTTGAAATATTTTAATAAGGTGTAATTAAAAGAAATAAAAAAAATTGTATTAAAAATATTTTTGGTGTTTTCAAAATATAAAATGACAAGAGATTAAATGAATTGTTTTATCTTTATTATAATAAAAATTTATATTTATAATAATATTCTCCAGTTCTCTACACTTTAACAAATTATTGATTCTGTTAATTAAGGGCTCGACGAAAAAATTGAAATACACACATTTGGATTTTCCCAAACATATATACTAAAAAGATAAAAATGCATAATTAAAAGAGAAACCCTTTTTATAAATATAGATATTGATAACTTAGTGGAATAGTTTAAATGTTTAATATTCAATTTTCAAAGAGTTATCACTGAAGTGGTTATTAATTCGAATATAAAATGACCAAAAATTATTAGTAAAGATATAGGTTCTGAATCACTAATACAAATATTCACAATAGAATATCTGGAAAATTATGTAAATCCTAACAGATTTATAATACAAAAAATTTGTTATTTTTAATTTAAACATTTTTTAAAAATTAAATGCTGCAGAAAAAATATATTTAATTATAGAAGCCGCATAAAAAATCATGAGAAAAATATACAATAAATGTGCTTTAGAATTTTTAGATCAATAATGTATATTAACTAATTTAGAAGAAGTCTTGAATGATCTTTTCAATTATATTTCTAATAAAATTTCAGAATTTTAAGCACAAGATCTTGGAAATATATTATATTCTATGAATAATCTGGAACTGTGTGTTAATAAACTTAATCCATTTAATATTTCATAATATATAGAAATACCAGAATAAGTTATAAGTAAATAGGCTTCTATAAACATAAAAAATAATTATCATGAATATTTTATATTTAAATACAGCAACAAATAATACCTAGAAAATGTCTCTATATAAAAATGTTTGTTTATAAATAGTTAGACAATATATTTGTCCTCTCATGGTCAATAGCTCCCTAAAATCATGCCTTGTGACACGAAAACAAAAATAAATTGAGAATCAATGTAAAATGTCAGAAAAAAAAATTTTTTGTTGTTGTGAATAAGACAAATTTATTTTCCCTTTCACAATTATAGTTTTCAATCACGCTATTAACATTTATTTTATTGTGAATGCAAAATCTTAGTTGATTTCTGGTGCGAGATGACAAGCAGACCAACGGTAAAAGATCACCGTTCCACGTTCTGCTGATTGGAGCTCTTCGGGGATTTTCTAAGAGTACAGTCAACAGAAGGTAAAGGACGTGTCAATAGATATCATTTTATGAGAATTTGAAATGTCAATGATAATTGAATATTTCAATAAATGTTTAATATTTTAATGAATATTTTCAAAGATATCCATTACATAAACAAATAATAAAAAATATGGACATATAAATTTATTTTATTTTACAAACTAAAACAGTAGTTATTACTGTATTAAAATTAATTAAAGTTATTTTCCAAATAAAATAATTATCAGAAGAAAAGTTATTTTTGTGATGTATTTCCGAAAAGAAAGTAAATAAACGTTAAGAATATTTTGAAGATAGTGAAGCTGTAAAAATAAAAATACATAACTTAAAACCACACCTTTTTTTGAAAAATTAAAATGCTTTTTAAAATTCCTTTTTTATAAATTTGGCTGAATTTTAATTTATTAAAAATGTAGATATTTTTAAACAAAATCCCAAAAGCTTTATACAGTAAAATATAAAAAATCTGAACCAGAAAGTTGTTTTTATTAAATTAAATTAGGTAATTGTGATTATAAAATTAGTCGTCGGGAATCAAAACTCAGTAAATCCACTTTTCTTCGAAAACTAGTTATTGCCATCATTCCATTCTATATGGCNACTAGTTATTGCCATCATTCCATTCTATATGGCATTTTCTATCTTCCAAATACTTAAAACACGAACAAAACTGCATACATCCTGTGTAAAATCGACTCCGAATATCGGTTACAGATGCAGAACACGATGTATCCTCCGGTCGCTGGGAAGTAAAACTGATTGATTTCACCTCTTTTATAACAAAGAAAAACTTGGTGTATCTGTATCAATCATCAACACCCGTGGGACATTACTGATACAAAACTGGTTATATACATCCTTTATTCCTGAACAATATGTACTTTTCTGCTTGTTTTTTCCATGTTACACAGGTGGCTTTACTGTGCAATATAAGTAAATAGAGTGCATTATAAACGGTCAGTTGTTAACTAGTGATATGCCAACTGTTTGATGTGTGTAAGTGTTTTCGTGGTCTTGTGTACGGGTACAAAGTGAATACGTTTGTTACACATAATATGAGCAGTGCAGATTAAAAAGTATAACAACGGACATTGCTAATGGACTATATATTCAAGCATCATCCAAGTGGAAAGGCCGTAAAGTGTCGGCAAATTGTAAGGACTGGAAGAAGAACGAGGCTAAACGTATGAGGTACGGTTAAAGTTCATTAATGTATTGTGTGTTAAGGGAATTTTTGTGCTATATTGAGTGTGTGTATTCCTGTATAACATGACGGGGTTTATTGAAGCTTATCTCTCGTTACTATTGCTCTTTTAAAGGCATTCTGCAACTAGATTTCCTAAACGCCCTCACCATGTGCATGGAACATCATCAGTGTTCCAATGTAAAATGGTATCCCTGCAAAATACAAGGAGAGCACACCAAGTATGTTATAACGTACCAGACAAAATGAAACAAGACCAATATATACTTAGACTTACAGTAGTTCAATCACCAAGAAGAAAGCGAAACAAAATAGGACGCGGTAATAAAAACTTAACCACATCTCTTGAAAACTACATACCACACCTAAAGGCAGTAAAACTTTGTGCAAAGACTTTGTAAGCGATACTAAGAATCTGGTACGTCTCCACACGAAAACAGGATGGCGACCACGTGATTGACAAGTACCAGGAAAGAAGGATTGCTGTCGAGATATCCATTGAGATCTCATGCGTGTTGAATCACACTACTGCCGTGGTAAAAATACCACCAAACAGTATGTTCCCCGTAATCTATCAATTACAAAGCTTTGGAAAATGTTTAATAATAAAAGGGGGAGCACCTATGTTCTGGCAAGCTAGGGAGTCATTAGTGGCCGAAGTGACTTTTGAATATACTGTAAATGGGTGTTGAATTAGAGGTACACAAATTGCTGGCACACTTTAACATGGGAAACTGATCATCCCCTTTCACCGCAGCCAAAGGGATGGGTGTTGTGGTTGGCTGACGGGTTCTCCCACCCCTTATAAGTTGTGCTGTGATTGGCCTTTGATTGTGGGTACCCTTTCGGTGGTCTAAGTACCCAAGCGACATTTGCGGAACTTTGACATAGAGGCGCGGTAAGGGAGGTGTAGGGTTAAAACAGGAGGGTTGAGGAGTCGATCAGTCCTCATTCCGACACCTGTAGAGGGTAATTAGGTGTAATTATATGTAATTGTGTATTCAGTAACTGCATAATGAGTAATGGCATAATAAACAATCACGAGTACAGAGAGTAAGAACATGTATCAAAAATAAGTAAATGTACCGAGAATAATTACATGTACCGAGAGAGTAATTACACCAAATACACATGTTTACCCATCGGTGACCGAAATACAACTATCGAAGTTGGAGAGGCGCTCCTCGATTCGAGTTCCATCAAAAATAATCAGAAGCAATAAATGCGAAATAAACAATTGCATAACGAGTAATTGCGTAAAAAGTAATTGAATGATGATAAAGTGCATAATGAAAAAGTAATAGTACCAAGGATAATTACGTACCGAAGGTAATTACACAATAATTACACACTAAGTACATGTACTAACCCAACCACTGTTCACTTGCAACTGAGGTGTAAATCGCCAATATGTTTGTATTATACTTCCTCCATCTTGGATTCCCATCTTCAAACTACCATTCATACAAGCTAGGACATAATATCAAAAAGATAGGGACAAGAATGCCTTAAACATTCATATGAGCATAGTTCGACACGATTTCCAATCCGTTTAACATATAGCCACCATGATGAGCTCTCTTATGCACATAGTTTACCGCCATTTCCAAACGATTTATGATACAGACACCAAATTCATAACAGAGATATCACCCTACTGACAAACAGGACAGCAGGATCAAAATCGCATTAAGCCCTCTTATAAATATAACTACCTGCAATTTCCCATCCACCGAAGATATAACCACAAAAGTCGTAACACTGGCATCACTCTCAATGACAAACAAAGTTGCAGGATCAAGTATACCTTATAAATTTTTACAAAAATTGATGGTCATCATTTCCGAACGGATTCAGATATAAACGCCAAATGCATATCACCACCAACGACGAAGAGGCCGCAAGGTCAAGTATGTCTTAAGCCTTCTTATAAACAGACTTGCCTTACATTTCCCATTCACTGAAGCTATACTCGCCAAGTCCATAATATGGGCATCACCCCAGGCGACGAACAGGGCGGAGGGGGAATTACGATTGAAGACCACGTATAAGCATAGTAAGCCAAAATCACCAATACAGCAAATCTATAGCCACCATAACATAAGCATCGCCCATCGCGCAACGACGAGTAGCATGACATGGTCAGTTACAACTTAACCCATCTTATAAGTATATTTTACCAGCACTTCCCATGCGGCGAAGTTACATTCATCAATCATTTACTGTCTTTTAATATTCGTAAGCGTTACACAACTGATAATAACGTCTTGGGAGAGAGACATTCTTAACGTGGGTTCGCAAAGATATGTTTAATGTAAACGACAATACCCTATTACATTGCTAGATGCAGTTTTAAGTGAGTACAATATATATGTGCATACGTGTGTTTGTTTGCGGGAGAGACAGCATTTTGTTCTAACGATCGTTGAAGCTGCGAGAGACACCCAACTAAGTAACACCCGTCAGCGAGTGTGTAGGTAGATAGGCCATACACTTTCAAACTCCACCGATAGACAGCACCACGATTGCCCGAAGGGTTCCAGTACAAAACGAACCTCCATCCAAAACACCTCACATGGTACGCACATTTCCATTAGGCAAGACCAAAGTGCCCATGCGTCACGATTTCTATAAAAGATAGCATACCAGAAATATTAACAATAAAAAATATAAAAAAATCCTTTATACACTTTACCACACTAGAAATAGACGAACAATACTTTATATACCAAATAAAATAAATCGTTATCAACAACGTAAATAACACTTTTACATCATCTATACTCTGGGGCGAGGACCTGTGGACTGGCGATTATATTGTATCTGTGCACAATCCTGTTTCCATCCAACCATAATGTGTCAATAAATCAACTATATCACGGGTTGCAGGCGTAGATCAGAAGATTAGAGGATATTTTGTTTCTGGTAAAAAACTAGAACCTCAATCCCAAGTTTGGACCAGTACTAAATATCTTGACACATTAGCATTATATTATTTTACACATTCGGTGAAGCTTTGGATGCATTCGTTCTCAACATACCCGATTCCACATCGTCAGTGGTTTATATCACATTCAAGTATACACTAATTAACGCACTTGGAGGCCCTACCGAGATCATCTTCCACCGATACCGACTCCTGACTAGACTGACTGTTCACACTACATCGATTCGCAAATAACTTAAAACCGAAATATCTATGTATGATAGGGCAAATAAATCGTGGAGACGAGAAAAAAAACCTACACTAATAGTCATACCACATGAGAAAATTTATCCTGATTGTATTACATTGCACGTCGCAAGTTGTTAAAAAATTTTTATATTAACAGAGAAAATAAATCGAACGATACACACACTTTACCTTATTCTCCTGCGAAGCGGCTCTAAAGAATATGTTGTAAAAAATCATCCGTATGTTGGCTAAAAGAATAATCAATAATTAGTTTTTGAATTAATAATTACGTACCTGTAAGAGACTGCAAAACACAACACCATGGCTTACCCATTTTCGATCTATAAAGCAATTTATATCAACACAAATAACCCAGAACGTCTTTCTCCCCTCGAGAGGGCATATTGAAAAATATGAAAGGATATTCCAGCAGTCAGAAACCTATCAGCTATCGTAACCTATGGGAAGCTTAAATCAAATGTTACTCACCACAAAGGTACCGAGCTTGTATATCTACGAAAAAATTCCTCCTCGCTTATGCACATCACGAAATACAATATATCTACAAACACTCGCAAGCTTATCCACAAACAGAACGAAGAGATTACTGGCTGCCTCCCATGCCTAGAGTGTTTCCAAGAAAAAACTACTAGAACAAACCCAACACATCGTAGTAGCTGGTGGTAGACATTTCGGGAGAGTGCTGCAGCAAAAGAAAGAAAATAGTCACCTCCAACAATAAAAGATGTACAATAGTAAAGAAGAACGGTTGCCTGATGAACGACATCACGGGTTAGACAGCGATAGGGTTAATTATGAGCAGAGTACATTGCAGCAAACAGAAACTGAGACACATTTGAGATGGTCAGCATAAACCGCTTGTTGTATAGTGGTAATACAATATAAACATGCATTATGTAAGAAGGTTTTCACTCCGTTGACAGATGTGGCGGAAGGCAGATCCTCACTTTATTCATCTACTGTCTAAGCTGTTATAATATGAATAAGGAGCTGTGGGTAAGGACATGTCGACAACAACAATGGCACCGTGAAAACCTGCGAACTCAGGGGGTCCAAGTTACGCAGCAGTGGAGACCGACTGCAAATATTGTGGCAAAACATTCACGAATAGCTCTAACACCAAGCGACATGAAGCTAGTAACTGCTTATTCAGCACCTCATACAAGATATATATCTATGTGATAACTGTGGTGTGGTATATGCGAATAAGAGTGGATGGATTGCTCACAGCAGGATATGTTCTACAAAACAAACATCAACATATGTGTTTTGCCGAATGAGGATTGAGTTATATTGTGTAACAATTTTTTTTTGTGTTGTCAAGTGTGTAAAACAAAGTTAAATTGTATAAAGTGCTTTTATGATATGCATTTATTTCAACCCTTGATACTATTAATATTTTAGGGAGAAACTATTAACACTTATCTTAGGTATGTGTACATCAAAGATTTTATAATCAAATGCACTCATTTTCCGTAAATCGTACGCGTGCCAAGGCGCAAAAATTTGTAAGATGTGATGATATAAGAACATTAAATGTACGTACATACATACTTAGTGTAGCCAATGGCATTGATATATGCGAGAATTCATTCATAATTTTAGTGGAAACAAATATGAATGTACAACTGAAAAAAAAAAACACGAAAACATTATTACAGCTAAAGTTATACAACCATGCAACTTTTTATGTACGCTTTACCATTAGTTTAAAGAAACGATTATTTATTGGCGGATTGAATCTCCTTCACACTATACAACGAAGGGCTGCTAACAATCATTGCCTATCGTCCCGCACCTTCAAAAGTCACCTACACAGTGCGTATATGAACATAAAAGTCATACAAATTAACACTCAGTACCAAGGCGAATAAAAAAATCAGCATGGGCAAATATGTGTATCATATCACCTCGACATATTCTAAACGCAACCATACAAATCTAGTGAGGGTTAATGCAGATAGCCCTAGAGCACTCGCAGATTTTTATAACAGCAGTAGTAGACCAACATGTACTTCAGTTCTCCCAGCTTTGGTCACAAAATTGGTGGATGAGAAGGTCGTCACAGCCCGCGCGTTATTCCTATACACACCTAGCGAAGTCAAAACGCATTCCATTCTCAATAGAAACAAGCTATACCAACGGAACGTGATAGTGCACAGAAACGAAATAGCGTGGTGGTTCCTTTGATGTGGGCGAACCCATTTGCCGATTGTATTCGCAAAGCTCTGAGTCTGATTGACTACCACATGCTGCAAACGATTCCCTAATAGCTGGGGTGTCAGAGGGCGAATAACATACCAGACGCTGATTAGAGAACAGCGTTTCAATGTGTTGCTAGTCAGAGAAGCCAATTTTCTGACTTAGACAACATCTGGATTGTACTGTATACGCAGTCATACTGTGCTTCAATAAGTTCTGCATTCAATTAAATTCGCATCGAACCCGAACGCATAAGAGTTTTGTGGCATTATTTCCACTGCATATATTGTTTTTCAACATACAACTCAAATGTACGCATAGCATTAAATTAACAAAAGTACCCACTTCACATCTTTAGCTGAGATAATTTTAGTAAAAAATAACTTAACGATATTCACCACACAGGTATCCCAGTTCAAATTACTGCAAGTGGATATAATTTAATACATGTGTTGTACGCAACATACATATTTGTTAAAGTAATTCCCCGTGAAGATTGACGGAATTTGTAGAATAATATAAGTATTTTAATTCAACTCTCCTGCAGACGTACAGAACTCTGCATACAACCAACAAAAAGAAACAATAATTTTATTTGACACCATACCTTTACAAAACCAAGGTGATATATTTATCTGAGAGCATTCACTATAAGACGTAGGTATGTTAGAATCATGACAACTAAAGACCAATAACTTTGTAAATTAATTTTTATATTTTCTATAATGTATTTGTTTCGTGCATTCAATTATTATTCAAAGTTATATATTCGGGAGTTCCAACTCTATATATATTGCACGCAGATTCGCTGTTTTCTGCCAAAAACAAACGATAAACATAAAAGTTATTATATTAATTAATCGCTTAAAAAGTATATTTAGTATTCACCTTGGAAACATATAAAATTCGTTTCGAAATTCTAGTAATTATATATTTCATATTTTCGGTTACATACATAGAGAAATTTTATTGTAATTAAAAGCAAGTACTGCTAAAGAGATGTAATATGTATTTCCAAATAGACAAAAACACACACATATATAAATATGCATGTATATAGTATATTTCACATAAATTATTTAAGGGGTTACAGAATATGACAATTCATAAATCCTACTAGCAAACCATACGAGCAGACGATAGAATGAAACCATTTCAAGCAACAATACCGAAAACATAGCACCCAACCATTCATACAAAATAACACAATTTAACATACCATCCATATTAAGTGACACTAGATTTACATACCTTGTAATGTCTCTTTCAAATTATCACCTCTAATGAAATGCTCTTTCTCGCATTGCAGGATTAGTGATAAGTCAAGATCAAGACTAGAGACAATTACATTATATCAACATGCTTAGTAAATGTGAATTTAAAATTAGCACTCCAACTATACACTATTCACACTAAAAACATATCAGTTTAATCATACAAGCATAAACTTAATTTAGTTAATGATGTAATTATTATATGATCTATAAATGACCATGAAAATTATGTATGTGGAAAATGTTTATTGTTAATCAGAAAGTGAGTGTATGTATTGGGCAATTAGATATTTTAAGCATGTATGTGTATATCCTTAAAATCCTTATATCACCGCAGCCTATAATGAAATATATCTCCAACAGGCATTTGTAAATAGCAAAACTCCATATATCGCCCATATTAACATCCTTTCAGAAATTTATCAATACTTAGCATTAGATAAATTCATAGGTGTTAGGAATAAAAAAAATGGCATTTTTCGGTCCTAATATTTTTATTTATTCCTATTCTTAACTAAATCACACACATACATAATATGTCGTTCAATAAAACCTCTAGCTCTGAGTTCATGAATAATCGAATTTGTATCTTCACCAACAGAAAGATATCCTCTTATTTTTTTACAATGTAACCAACGCCTGCAGTATATCAACGAAGTCGCCGGGGTCTTCAGAAAATAAGTAGCTAAACTTCATGACACTCTTCGCAGAAGGTTAAAGATCTATCTCTCCATGTATGTTCTTATGTGATGAGAAGTTGTGAGATACCTCTGGAGAAGAGTAAAAGGTTCAAATTTACTTTTCTTCTACCTCAACTTCAAGTAAACCTTATATTCAACAACACGTTTACGCTTTTTCTTTGCAGATGTCGTCACGTCAACATCAGTAGAATATGCGTATTTCACATCATCGTCATCAGTTTTGGAGTTCACATTCTCGTTCTCACCATCCTGGATAATTGTAAAATCTCAGTTTTTCACTTTACAAGTTAGCGATGTATGTATGTTGTTCACATTTTCTGAAGGTGCATATAACTCGCGCTTTCCATACTGCACATCTGCAACACTCATAATCCCTCCATCCCACACTGTTTTGGAATATAATGCAGACCAGTGTAATGTTATGGATGGTTTAACCAACGTTAGTTTACACGACGAATCATCAGAAAGACTAGACATAGCCTTATCTAATGCTAATAAGTTTAATGCGCGCTGTCTCGAGCCAAGCAAATGTGCGTTACCTTCACACGTACCAGTATGTCTCTTTAGATTATCGCATCTACCATATACTGCACCACACATATCATATGGTATTATTCTGGAGGTCAGTTTCATTGAACATTCGCTCTGTTCATGGCGACGTTCATTGCATCTTTACTAAATGTTTTGCCACAGTAACTGCATTGTTTTCCATGTAATTGTTGAACGCTCGGTAAATGTTTGCATGTACTCGTACAGGACATACTCTGTTGCACATTCTCAGAGGTTTTCATTATCCTGTGATTTCATTATCTTGTTAAACATTATCCAGATTAAGTTACAGTAATGTTTTAAGCAAAACATGCGCTACAGAAGCAAAACTAAGTAAATGGGTCATTATGCAAGCAAAAGTCTTTAAATCCATTAATTTTTTACAATATTTACAATATATATTTTTTTTAAATCTCAGTAAACGTTTATAAAGTGAGCATAAATGTCGCACACAAATATTTTTCGCGTAATTACAATCCATAGAACTAAGGCGTTGTATTTCCTGAAGAAAACTGTTCTCGTGCACCAAAGTTTTGCTTCTGGACGACTAAAATACCAGTAGTAAATATTGGTAACAATTTACCGAACTTTTTATTGAAATGTTGAGTCAAAATAAATTTAAAAATACAATAAAAATATTAAAAATTATAATAAACAAGAAGTGTTAAGACTGCTACTATATGTCATATTTGTGAATAAAATGACATCTGTTCCTACAAATCATAAAAAATATATTTTACATTTACAAAATTTAAATAAAAAATATTCTTCTACACTTCAAAATGCAAGAATGAAAAACCCAAAAATGTATTATAAGATTGTAAGAAAAAATTTAAATATTCTATTAAAAATCTTAAAATAATAGACGAGAAAATAAAGTTGATAATTATTTAACTGTAGAATGTCCAGGAGCAGCTCATTCATTTTGTAATATTAATTATAAAAGTTCATCATATATTCCAATACATATTCATAACTTATCATATTACAATGCTTATTATTAATTTATTAAAGAACTAGGAAATATGAGGCACATAAAAGGTTAATATCCAATAACTATAAGAAATATAATTATCTTAGTAGATAGCTAAAAGATATTAAAATTAAGTCTTTTAGACACTTAAATTTATGAGTTCAAATATAAATCAAGAATTAAAAATCTTAAAAAAGTGCAATGTAAAAAAAAATATAAATATTTTGAAATTTAATAGTAAAATTTAAGGGGATTAACACCTTCTATCATGGATTTATCAGTTTTCTGGCTATGACTTCTGTTTTAGAGGTCATACCAAAATTCTTGGCGCGACATAGCACAGATAATACACTGAAGAGCCAAAAAAACTGGTATACCTGCCTAATATCGTGTAGCTCTCCCCCTCCCCCCGCCCCAACGAGCTCGTAGAAGTGCCGTAAGATGACGTGGCATGGACTCGACTAATGTTTGAAGGTATGCAGGAGACAATTCACACCATGAATCCTGCAGAGAAGTCCACAAATCCAATCTGCGCCAATTTGAGAAAGGGTTGCACGTCTGTCACGTTTAATGATTCTCGTCAGTCGTCGTTTGTCCCATTCTTTCACGATTTTTTTCCGGCTGCAGCGATGTCGAAGACGTGATGTTTTACCGGATTCCCGATATTCATGGTACACTCGTGAAATGGTCGTACGCGAACATCCAAATATTATCGCTATCTCGGAGATGCTGACGCGTGACGAGAACATGGGATAGGCATTACACTGTATTCACACCCTGAGAAATACCCCCGAGGAAGTCCCGAGGTATAAGGATACACGGGGAAGACCCGAGGCAAGAGGAAAACAGGGAAAGTCCCACAAATTAGCTGATATAAGCCCTCTACGAAGGAAACATGATAACCCCCACCGGGAATTACTGCCGACATAGCTTACAGGAACTCCCGAGACGGTTGCCGCACCCCTCCCTCCTCCCACAGTTTGAGCGAGCGAGCCCCTGACGAGACACGAAATCCTATACAAAAAAACGCGCGAGTTACATAGGGGAAGTCCCTATTTCTCTCGACACAATCTGCTGACAGCCAATTTGAATATATCGGGAGACGGGTTAAATTCGGGAGCAGCCAAGGTTCGTGATCATTCAGTTATCATCGTCAGTTGTCTTCAGACAGTCGTGAGCAGACAATCATGATCAGTCGTGGACGAGGAGTCGTTCGGCAGCTGCGATGCTAGACATGTAGTATTTCTTTCAAATCTTGAATATGCTCTTTTTATGTATATTCATATTCATAAATTGGTTTAAATGTATTATTAAACTGCATTCATTTTGTACAATTATTTGATTTTCGGGATTATATAGTTTTGAACATGATGTTTGTATCTACAAGTGTTTCTTTATAAATATCATAGTATATCTATTTTAGAGTACTTATGTTTACTTTTAGTTAAGAAAATAGAAAGTACCTTTAGTATTTCATATTCATCTTTGAAAAATGATGTATTATTTTCAATACTTACTTTTGTATCACTAATATAGAAAGTTTGTCCATATCCTCATTAACAATATTTTTCATAAATATCATTCATATTTCCAGATATTTATTTTACATGATTAATGATATAATCGTTTAATTGTTTAATTTCAGAGATATTTGAAGTATCTTGATTATGTCGTAGTTCTTAAAATCCTTCTAATTATTTTATTAAAATGATTTCTTCTCTGTGAATCGAGAGAACTGTAATCTGGAAATCATTTTCTTCAAAAAGACGGGGTTTTTATTTGTGTTTTGGATAATCTAAATTTTAACTGCTGTAAAAATTCTGGAAAAATTTAAATTTAAATTTTTTCATTAATATTTTCTAAAAATTTTCAATGAAAGGTTGTTCTTGATTTTTAAATTTCTCATAACCTACTTTTTTGCTTTTTACATCATAAAAATTTATCTGCTGTTAGATGATAGGTAACAATGTTTAATTTTTTATATATTCGTGATTGATTATTATAAAATTTCTTAAATTTGTAAAATTTTAAAATATTTTTATGAATACTTTAAGTTTTTTTTATAAAGGCATTATATTTTATAAATACTATCTTACCTTTGTTTTTAATTCAGTTATATATTTTAAAACATTATTATTGTATTTTCTATCTTACCGTTCGTATATTTATTTATCTATATTTTTAAAATGTTATAATTTAATTTTTTGTAGTTTAATAATACACCGTATTAAATAAAATTTTAGATTTTTCTAGGCAAACAGTTTCGCCAACTTATCAAAAGAAATTATATTAAAATTTGTATCATTGAAATATAGAGTTGAAATATAGAGTTTTATATGCTTATAGGCTATGGATTTTCTTTTTCTTACAATGCTTATATTTTTTAATAACAACATACTCGTAAAATAACTAAAATATATTCAAATGCAGATCAAACTGATAATTATAATATTAATGAAATTTCTAGTTATTTTCCTTTTAGATTTTCTAAAATAGTTCTGTATTGTTAGAGAGGTTGTTGATAATCCTGTAATTACCTTTGTAATCATGCTTTATTAGGAAGTCCGGGAGGGAAATTATATAAAAATTGCTGGCATGGATGATTATGGTTCAAAAAGTATAAAAATAAAAATATGATTAGATTTGCTAAAAGTAATAAAACAGACGAAATTTTATATCCTTACGATATTTGTTTAGTTTTAAATGTTTATTCTCAAATTATTTATTTCGAAAGGAGGATGTAAAATTACTTTTATAGAAACAGTTTAGGTAATACTTGTTTATTTGTTTACCCGAATGAAGAAGTTCAAATACTTGGAGCAAAGGCAAAACTGCTGCTGATACAGGAAAATAATTTATTACACGATTATAAATGTTGTGGTCAATAGTAGAATTTCCATTACGTATGCAATCAGGATTTTTAAAAATTAATCAGCCTAAAATTGATTTCGTTCTTACTAATGTGAACTTTTTTTAAAAATATATTCCTACTGGAAAAAGTAATTTTTAGTTTAATATACAGTCATTTTCNTTACTAATGTGAACTTTTTTTAAAAATATATTCCTACTGGAAAAAGTAATTTTTAGTTTAATATACAGTCATTTTAAAATTTAAAGAATTGTACGTCGGATAATGATATAGTTAGTTATCTTAAATTAATTGAAGAACAAACATTTTCCCGAAAGAAAATTGGAATTTTCATTTTGATTATGATTTTATTATGAAGATATACTNTTCATTTTGATTATGATTTTATTATGAAGATATACTAAGAAAATATATATATTCAGTAAATACTAGACTCTCATAATGAAACAAATAATGTTTCTTTCATGATTGCCAACGAATGGCGAAGTAAGTTTCATGATACAACATCAAGTTCGAATATTATTTGCGGGCAAACTATAGCCTACTTCGTGGTAGGTTCCCGAAGATTCACTATCGTATATTAATGCAATAAATATATAGAAAAATAAACTGAGGACTGATTTTGCAGTTGTATGTATAAAGTTGCTGGTTATGGTAAAGAAACGTATTTATTTTTCTTATTATATTTCAGTGCTCCTGATGAAAGAATATGAACAAATTAACTCTCTTCTTTTTAAAATGTTGAACGCCATTTTTACTCTGATAAATGCTTGTTGAAATACTGGAACCCAACCCCTCATGATTTTTCTACGTGCAGATAAACTTCGTTCTTCTCTTCTATGTTGGGTAGTCGAATCGGAAAATAAGAATACACAATACTGTATTTGCCTTTGCGTGATCACGTTTTCTCAGAGTTCCTTGCGCTGAACCTTTTTCCTTTCCTTGCGGCAGTCCTGTAAGCTGTGTCTTCTTTGTTTACTGTAATCTCCGGATATTCGGCTCCATTATGCTCCTCCATACTGCAAGCAGATCTGTCTGTGTGATCAGTGCGCTGGAAATATTTACGTCTGTCTCTGCCACACCTCCTGCCTTCGTGTTCTCCAAATACAAGCCTGCATAAGTCATATCAACAATCCTCCAGAGTTTCCAGTTTAAAGCCCGACTTCGCCTCTTACACAGATATTCTTGGTTTTCGTGTCATATTTTCAGTTTTTGAGTAATTGTAGAAAATTACTGCATATAGAATATTTACATTTTACGAGTAGTTAAATAGTTTTGTATTTAATTTTACGTTTCATTTTGTAGCTGTAAAATGGCAAGAACAAATCAGTATTTTAAATTTAATATTACTCTGCTTGCGAGGATTTGTAATGAGATACAGGAACTCTAGCCAAGGCTGTAGATTCGTGATATCTTTGCACCTTCAGTGATATAGTAACAACGTTGTACTATAAAAATTATAATTTGGTCAGTTTTTTGTAAACAATAAATATATTTTCAACACATATTAGTAGATTCTTATCAAAAATTTACCACGGAAAGAAGATAAAATGTGATACATACAGAGGGATTCTAAAATCATGGGACAAACATTGAGGGGTGGTAGAGCTCACAAACACATATTGTATAGGAATATATGGGTGGAAGTGACGCGTTGAGGCACAAACACAAAAACATAACACATTAACGGAAACATAAAATCTCCATTAGCAGCATATGTAACGAGTGATTCCGTACAGAAAATGTTAAAATAGTTGCTGGAAATGCATCCACCGACAGTCACGCATGCTTGGCGACCTCTACATATGGCGTGATTGGCTGACAATGGTGGCGATAGTTGAGGGCTTTCAAACGGTGCGCCAATGACCTGCTGCATCAGCGAACAAAGCATTTGCGCTTGAGAGTTCGGCCGTGATGGCGAAAAGGCAGACATGCATCTAATGTACGGTGCTGCTAATGGTAACAGCAGAGCAGTGCTACGCCTGTATCAGGAACGCTTTCCACGTAGACGAATGCCGAACCACAAAATGTGTTATGTTTTTGTGTTTGTGCCTCAACGCGTCGCTTCCACCCATATATTCCTATACAATAATTGTTCGTTTTGCCAGTGTGTGCTGCCCGTGGATGTTTATCGATAGTTGTGACAAGCTAACACTAATCACGAATTCGTAGTTTCGTTTCACGTAGTATCTGACATTCTGTAATAAACTAATATAAATTCCCAATTTTCGAGGGCGCGTGTCTTCTTGAAGGTTTCCGCCTTCCTGCAGTTACTTTAAGCATTCGTGTTCTCGAAACGCAGGAGCTGTAAAGCCGAAGTTTGCTCACTTACCCCTCGCCGCGCAAGGCGCCCAACTGGCGTCCGGTCTTCACGTCGGTGACTCGCCTCATCATAACTAAGCAGTGCCCGTATCATGAGTGTCAAAAGATAACTTAAGTTTGTATATAGAAAATTTGGCAGTAAAAACTGATTCCAAAAAAGTTTTTTTTAAGCAATTTATTGTCTAAATGGTTTAACTACTAGCCTCCCACTTAGGCAAACCGGGTTCTGTTCCCGGTGGGGTAGCTTCCTGATATTCGCATGTGGGAACCATGCCAGACGATGCCGCTGGTCGGCGGATTTTCTCGGGAAGCTCCCGTTTTCCCCGTCTTTGCGTTCCGGTGCTGCTCCAAACTCACCTCATTTCACCCTTATCGGCCCTCAAGACCTCGATGTTAAGAGCCGCCTAAATCTCTCCACTCCACTCGCCTAGTAAAAATAATCTTTGGAGTTATAATGAGAAATTGAAACTAGTATTTGGGCATGAAACGTTTCTCTAAAGCTTCTTAGTAAGTATACAATACTACAAAATATCCAACCGTTTTTGAATCTCATGCTTAGTACCAAACCTCTGCAACTCACTTCATGTGCCAGCCAGGCACATTAAGTCGTAGGTCCTAATATGTTTTCCATCTCATTTTAAATAAATCTTCAAAGTTTGCATCTAGAATTCAGAATCATTCGGTATGTGTATATGTTTGTAAATATACATACACACAGGTATGTTTGATACATAATACACTTTTGCTAATCAATGTACTAAACAGAAAAATTAAAGTATTGTTATTCTTCTTTATGTGAAATAGAGAATGTGTATAAACGTATATTCGCGGTTCCCTCATACTTTTTTAATCTAACCTTTAGAAAATCACCCCATGTATGACGTGATTGGTTATTTCCTAAATATATAATGTATCACAAGCGTTTTATATTTCTGTTAAAGTAAAATTATCTTATTTTCGGTTGAACTGAAACGTTAGTTATATTTATCTATACATTTTAATATTTCATTTATAATTGATATAAAATCAAAAATAGTGAGAAAACACGTGTGTTTGGTAATGCCTAGCCAGAAATAGTTCTTATGCAAAGTGTTACTTCACTGGTTGGGCAATAATATGGTGTTTTGTACCTTTGGTGTAATTTTCTACAATTGGTCAAGCTTTTTTTAAATGAGGTGGAGGAATATCCTGGAAGCAGAACTGAAGCACTTCTTCAAAAAAGTTGAAAGTAACCGTGAATGGAATATAACTTACATTGCAGACTTTGGGAGGTGATTAAGCATGAAAAAACTGGTAGAAAAGTTGAGAGACATTTTGTCCTTACTCAAGTCTATAATTAAATACGTCTTTAAACGTATATCAGACATTAATTGGGTGACTGCCTAACAGTTATGCAACCTGTAGAGCGCTGGAACCAATACGGCTGCGTACAGCACACTATGTAAAACTCCTGAAGAGAAACTGATCTTCACGCAGCTTNGAGCGCTGGAACCAATACGGCTGCGTACAGCACACTATGTAAAACTCCTGAAGAGAAACTGATCTTCACGCAGCTTCGAGGTGTGGAACGTAGGAATAGCAGTGCAGGGAAGGGCTATCCCAAACGCTCGCCGCTGGAGGGAAGAAAACCATGTCACTAAACGTATCAAAATATATACTTAATCTTGGCCAGAGAACATAGCTATGAATTAAAAAAAAAACACATATATCGGATACGTGGTTCTCGATGATAGGTGCACTAACAGACAGACAGACCGACAGAGANTTAAAAAAAAAACACATATATCGGATACGTGGTTCTCGATGATAGGTGCACTAACAGACAGACAGACCGACAGAGAGACGTTGAATTTTATAATATGTTTAGATTTTAAAATTGACGAACACCAACATCCACACAGCGCCGACACTGCTGGAGCGTGCGTGGACTGTCGCACCCTTCTCAACATCACTCGTGTGTTCCGGACCCTGTTGCAGGCTGCGACAATCCGCGGCACAAGGTTCGCTTCGCGTCACACGTTCTGATGTCACCCCATTAAAAAACTAGTCTAAAGGATTGAGGTCTGGCGAACGCTGGTCATGGAATGGGGTCATGTGCACACTTCATGTTTTATAACAGACGAGTAGAGTAAAATCGAAATGAGAAAATAATGCGCAGAAGTCCAAAACACGTCGGGCGAGTCAGGAAAGCGCGTTACCACTGGACGAACGGCGAGGTTGTTCTGTTCATTCGTGACAGGGGCCGAGTACAGTTATGCGAGAACTGCACCGCACGTGCATATTACATGTAAAAAAAAGGAAGTCTTGTCGGTGGTATTCAACAGCGCGGTACCACAGAGCGATGCCACCAGTTCAGTATATATAGCCAATGCAGTGTCACATAATAGTGAATCAAGTCAGAAAAAAGTTTTCCGCCAGCGTGCTCTATTGCAATGCGCTGTCTAAACCAATTTCCGCCTATACTTTAAAATANAGAAAAAAGTTTTCCGCCAGCGCGCTCTATTGCAATGCGCTGTCTAAACCAATTTCCGCCTATACTTTAAAATATATCAAAAGTTTTGTGAAAAAGTAATTTTTCGCGAGTCGGTTGACCGTACGCGGACGTGGAGAGCCATGGCGGCGGCAGAAAGAAGCGTTAGGTGGGAGGGTGGTGTAACAGGAGTCACGTGCGCTCGGCCGGCACTCAGTCGGCTCACGTCGTTAGTAACAAACTAATCACGTTCGAGCATGTACGTGTATTTATCGCGAGTCCGCTGCGAATTTTGATTTCGTTTATTATTTTTAAAAAAAAACCTAAACAATAGTTCTGTAGTCGACGCGAGCGAAGCCGCGGGCACAGCTAGTTTACTATAAAACAATCACGTAAGGTGCCTAACTGTGGGGTATTTTTCTCGTCATTTGAGTAACACATCCCAATGTGTATCGAATTAACGACTCGATAAATAACAAAATGCCTCTGAACTTTTCTACCTAATTTTCCATGCCTTGTCACCTCCCAAAGTCTGTAAAATGAATTGCAAAACATAATGTATATATATATATATGTTCATATAATGTTGGCAAGAATTTATGTACCAAACTCCGGCAGTTGATTACTCATGAAAATAAGGTGGGGTATATATTGACAAACACTAATGTGCGGTGAATACTAAGGGAGGTATGCGACATTAATTATCAAAGTTTTAAAAGCATATATTAAAAAAATAGCATGAAGTACTTGAGCTAGAGCAGATAAAATCGTAATCGTGTTTCATGAAACGGTGATTGTAAATCTGTTAAAACGGGGTATGGTCAAATCGTCCCACTTCATTGCTTAATTAAGGATAGTCAACTTATTTTTGCAGGTAACTTTGGAACACCAAGTGGTGGTGAAAAATTCGAGGCAAATTAGAACTCACAATGGCACAATAAGGACAAAATGTCATCTTGTCCGAAATCGCCCTGGTAAACTGTTTTCGAGATAACGTCACTCAAAATTTCGCAGGTGCGGTGTAGCCCTGCGAGGGTAGGCAACACATCTGTCACCCACCCTGAGGATGTATATGCTGGTGAATGTAAGGGAGAACAAGCGTTGATAATACGGAA
The DNA here is from genome assembly GCA_002778355.1 of Clitarchus hookeri. Lineage (NCBI taxonomy): Eukaryota > Metazoa > Arthropoda > Insecta > Phasmatodea > Phasmatidae > Clitarchus > Clitarchus hookeri. The sequence goes on from NQII01002149.1 coordinate 176,613, forward strand.
AGGAGTGTCAATAGGAGTAATACATGACACGTGGGCGTAGTATGTAGTACGGCGAAAAATGTCCTTTAAAATGCCACAGTTCGCCTTGTGTGTGGTGCTCCAGCATTCAGCCACGTCACTATTGTTGAGCCTTCATTCCTCAATCTCTGATGAAGCTGTGCAAATGTCGCACAGGATGGTTGACGCCACGCAGGATAGCGCAGTCGGCACAGCTTCACTACTTGCCTTGCAGTCGTGTTGGCTGCTCCGTAGACGAGGTGCGTGTCGGCTAGTTGCACCCTCTTTAAACGTCCCATGCTTCGACAATCAGCTGCAGGCACATACTGACTTGCCAACAGCGACCAAGCTCACCTCCACGCATGCATCTATTACATCCTCACCTGTTTCCTTAGCAACGTGCGTTGCTCGGTTGGTAGTAGTATTGCCTGCACCCGCAGGGAACCACATCGCCTTAGATATTTTGGGTGGTGTTTTCTCTAAGCGGTTTACCGGAGCGAGTTCGGACCAGATGACCTTTTCGTCTTAATTTTTCCATGGTGAGTAAAAATTTGCTTCGAATGTTTCATTATCGCCTAGTTTTCCATAATTACCTTTTAAAATAGGGCGACAACCCCTACTTAAACAGTGAAGGGGGACGGTTTAACCAACCACCCTTTAAGAGATTCATAATCTCCGTTTCATGAAACACTATTCCGATTTTTATTATGCCATCTCAATTACTTCCTGATATTTTTACATTCATGCATTACAACCTTTGATATTCAATGCCGCATATCTATATTAATGTTCACCACACGATGGTGTCTGTCAGTGCACACCACACTCTGTTTTATTTGGAATCACCTCCCGGAGTTTTGACAAGAATTCTGGTAGTTGTATGTATACATACATATACCGGTATACAACTTTGGGTGCTTATAATTATTGATAAGTCCGTGTTATAATTTCCAGTGATTTCTATGTTTATAAGTATTTTTATGTTCCCATTTCAAGAGCCTTTAAAGATTTATTTTAGTAACTGAACATCAGAGTACTTTTGATCAAGAAATTCTCCTCTAATGCCCGGTATATAAAAGAATGTCATGAGTTACTTCAATCTACGATGCAGCAAGTAACAAATCTTACGTGTAAGTTCGACATGAAGGTCCGATATACTGTTCAGTGAAGCGATTGTGAAATTTAATAAATTTTTTAACTATAAACGTGGTGGTATAGCAGCAGTAAATTGTCGACTGGCCAAACATAGAATTTATACAATGAATGAGAGTTGTTGAAATTTTCTGTTAATTAAGAGTTAGATATTCATAAACACTGCTTTTAAAAATATTACTTATCCTAACTAATACTATAAATGCGAAAGTGTGTTTGTTTGTTTGTTTGTTTGTTTGTCCTTCTTTCACGTCGCAACGGAGCAACGGATCGACTTGATTTTTTGCACAGAGATAGTTGGAGGGCCGGGAAGTGACATAAGGTACTTTTATCCCGAGAAAATATCTCATTCCCTTGAAGAAATTCTTACTGGATAATGAAAAAGTACACAAACGGAATAACAATGCAACGTCGCAACCGGGCCACAGATCAACGTAATTTCTTGCAGAAAAATAGTTGGAGGGCTGAAAGATAATATTAGCTACTTTTTATAACGAGAAAATATCTCAAAATATTTACAAACGATAATAGTTAATCGAGTCGGAAAAAAGTTTCCGGCCAGCGCTCTCTCTTGCAATACGCTATCTAAACCGTTAAAGATGGAACAATATGATTTAGTTAATAATTGTGTAGAATAAAAATACCTAAAAAAAACTCCTGTAACAGAGAAATACACTGAAGAGCCAAAAAAACTGGTATAGGAGTGCGTATGCGAATACCAGAGGTATGTAACAATCAGAGTAACGCGATGCGGTCGGCAGTTAGATCGGTTATTGCTGCCACAATGGCAGGTTATCAAGATTTAAGTGCGTTTGAATAGGTGTTATAGTCGGCGCAAGAGAGATGGGACATAATAGCATCTCCGAGGTAGCGATAACATGCAACACCCCACACGTCGAGAGTTGCTACCGAGTGGCTCCAGGAACGCTCTTCTGACGTTAGACACTTCCATTGGCCACTTAAAACACCAGACATGAACATTATTTAGCATGTCTGGGATGCCTTGCAACGAGCTGTTCATAAGAGATCTCCACCGCCTAGCACTCCTATGGATGTTTTGACTGCCCTGCAGGATTCATGGTGTGAATTGCCTCCTGCATACCTTCAGACATTAGTCGAGTCCATGCCACGTCGTCTTGCGGCACTTCTGTGTGCTCGTGGCGCCCTACACAATATTACACGATATTAAGCAGGTGTACCAGTTTTTTTGTCTCCTCAGTGTACTAATAAGAGTTTTACCATTTAATTCACCGAGACGTTGAGTTTAATAATATGTAGAGAGCATAGAAGTTTAACACTAAGTAAAATTGAACTTTATTTTTAAAAAAAACCTAAACAATTATTCTGTAGTCCACGCGAATGGAGCCGCGGGTACACATCTAGTTTTAAATAAATCACAATAATTTAACCTATTTTACAAGACTCACATATTCAGATGTGAAACAAAACACAATAATAATATTTTCTTAGAGAACTAATTCTCCTAGTACAGAAATCACTATTTTATCACACCTCATTGATTTTGTACCTTTGTCACATCATTAAATTCTGTAATGCCCACATATAAACTTGTGAAATATGATTTTTTTCAGTGACTTAGTTAAAATATTAGCTTACTGATCCACAGTGCAAATCTTTTGCATATTTATAAGACCTTTTCTTTCATAATCATTCAAAAATGATTACTAATATCAATGTGCTTGGAATTCTTGCAAAATTTACCATTTTTAGACAAAGCAATACCACCACTACTATCTTCATAAATGATCAAATGATTGTTCATTGTTATACCCATATCTTTGAACATTCCTTGAATTAACAACACTACCTTTACACAATCGGCAAGAGCGCAGTATTCAGCATGTGTAGACGCTCTGGAAACGATATTTTGTTTTTGAGATTTCCACATTACAGCGTTTCCAAAAACACGAATCAAAATCCCTGTGATCGACTTTATATCAATAATATCTGCTGCCCAATCAGCATCCACATAAGCATCCACAATGTTATAATTTAACTTCAAGGAGCGAGTATATTATAAATATTTAAGAACACGTAGTGCATACTTATAATGTGTATCGCTATAACTGTTTTGAAAGAGACGTAGATAATTTACAGGAACAGATATATCGGGTCGAGTACCATTTGAAATGTATAATAAAGCTCCGATAAAGTTTCTATACATCAAATTATCATTCCCATTATCAGCTGGTTCCAGTTTTAAATTTGATTAAATGGGTGTGTCAATTTTCTTCGAATCTTTAACATTAAATTTTTCAGTAAGAATTTTAATGTATTGTTCTCGACTTAAGTACATTTTCTTCTCATGCGGGCAATATTCTATGCACATTCCCAATTACTTTTTCATTTTTCCTAAATCTTTCATGCGAAAGCGTCTGCTTAGTACTACTTTAATTTCCTTTATGGCCATAAGATCATCTCCGCAAATCAATAAGTCATCAACACTCAGGATTATGTACAGGATATGGACAAAATAATATGAACACCTGACATATACACAATATTTATTTATTAATAAGGTGTTGGGCCACCATTTGCTTTTAGAAGAGCTGCAATTCTTCGCGGAATAGATTCGTAGAGTGTCGGAATAGTTTCCAACGGAATGTTGTCCCATTATTGTACCAAAACATTCGCCAATTGCTTCAATGATGTTGGAAATGGAAATCTGCTCCTCACTCTCTGCTCTAAAATTCCCCATAACGGTTCAATTATGTTGAGGTCTGGCGAAGATGTTTTATGATATTCTGATGCTCCTCAAATCAAGACTGAACCTTTTTGGCTGTGTGTATGGGTGCATTATCATCTTGGAATATGGCAGTGTTTGGCAGCAATATGCTAGTCATAGTAAGAACTTCACATTGAGGATGTCGAGATATTCATTCGTAGTAATCCGGCCAGTGATGTGAATGAGAGGACCAGTTGAATACCACGATATAGCCGCCCAAATCATAACGGAACCTCCCCCATGCTTGACTGTACGAAGCAGGCAGTCCGGATCGTAGGCTTCTTTTGAGGTTCTCCATACATAAACCCAGCCGTTTGTAGGAAAAAATGTAAACGATGATTCATCGGACCATACCACATTCTTCCAATCATCAAGTGTCCAGGTTTTATGATCGTGGCACCACTTATTTCGCAGCTTAGCGTTGGCTTCCGTTATAAAGAGTTTCGCAATTGCAGCCCTTCCATGAATGTTAGCTTTGTGGAGCTCCCGCCGTACTGTTTTTGTCGAAACAGTATTACTCAAGTGAGTGTTGAGTTCTGCTGTCACTTTTGCGGCGGTAGTTTTATGTTGTCTGGCCACAATTCTTTTTAATGTTCGTCGGTCTCTGTCAGTTAACTTTGGGTTTCGCCCACTATTCCTCTTCGCCAATGATGTTTTACCATGTTTTGTGTATGCTGTCATTACCGTGGATACTGTCGAGCGTGAAACGTTAAACAATTCAGCTGTTTTCGTCACAGACACTCCTGCTAACCGAGCATCAACGATTTGCCCTCTTTCGAAGTCTGAGAGATCACACATTTCACCGATCGCTTGTTTTAACCGTCGCGGAACAAAGCGTATAATACACTGAAATATAACCTACAAGACTTGGCACGTAAACTGTGCAATACATATGTGTCGTATTATTTAAACAGAAGCAGTGTTGCCAACATGCAACAAAATGTACTATATTGCATGGTGTTCATATTATTTTGTCCAACCCCTGTATATTTTTTACCATTTATGCATGCTGTATATAAACAGCAATCATAATTTGATATTGAAATCATGAAACATTCATACCAATCGCGTAGACTCTCATGGTCCGTATAGTGATTTTGGAAGTAGGCAGGCCTCATTCGGTTCTACATCATAACCATCAGATGAATAATTTTACACTTCAGATGTTATATTCCCATTTTAAAAAGCGCTTTCTGCATCTGTCTGTTCAATTTGCCAGCTCTTGATACATGCAATAGATATATGTAACTTCTTTAATGTTGTCATTTTGGTAATTGGTGAATCAATATATTTCTTCATTTTCATTATATGTTTGCTGAAATCCCTTTGCCACAGATCGTGTTTTGTATTTCCCATCCGACTTGATTTTATTAATTAATTTTACTTCTATATTTTTTTTATCTGTTGGTTCATTAACGATCTCCTAGGTTTTGTTTTCCATTAAACTATAAATCTCTTCAGTCATTGCTTTTTGCCAATTTTTATATTATGAACCGTTTGAAGCTTATTCGTATCTAATAGGTATTTACGCATCAAAGACGTTCACATATACGAGTTGATCATCAAATCTCCTTCACAATCATCTTTCCCTCGGTGGAATATGAATTCTACTCACATTCTTAATCTCGGCATTCTTTTCTTTTTCAGCCGTTTCTTAATTCAGTTTTTCTTTTGTCTCATTACTTCATGTTTTGTTACTCTCATATTCATCTTTAGTCAACATTATGCATTTTGATGTTTTTTCAACAAACTTCACATGACGACTCACAATGACTTTATTATCTACCAGAATGTTGTAACCCGTATCTGTATATCTAATTTGTATGCCCTTAACAGCTTTTGGATATAGCTGTATTTTCTACACTCTTCAGTAATTCTCACAAAAACTGTACTTCCATATATTCTGAGATTTGAAGCAGTTGGTTTCTTTTTGAAAAATATCTCATATGGTGTTTTTTCTAATATTCGTATTTGTCAGTAATCTTTTTCCTAAATAAACACCAGTATGTGTGGCATTCAAGCCAGTACCACTTGTTAATCTTTGCTTCAGATGTTAAACATCTGGTGCTATCCATGATGGTTCTGTTATATCTTTACGCAACAACTCCATTTAATTCGTGAGTGCATGCCAGAATTGGTTTTAAATATATACCTTCTTCTTTCACGAATCTGTAAAAATCTTTGTTGTTATATTCCCTTTCACTATCACAACAAATTTCTTCTATATTTTTGCCAGTCTGATTTTGTGCTAGATTTTTGTAGTGTACGAAGCAGTCAAAACTTCACTTTCGTTTTTGATACAAAACGCCATAGCAATTCTACTATAGTCGTCAATAAATGTTACGAAAATTCTTTCACTTTTATATCCAGTAGGATTAATTGGACCAGGGACATCTGTGTGTATAATTTCCAATATACCATTTGCCCTATGTCTGTTATTTTCAAATGACAAGTTAGAGATTTTATTTCTTAAGCAAATTTCGCATTGCATACAAATATTTAAAATTTTTGTAGGGAAACCATTTAGTTTCTGATTTTCACACAATTATTTTAGGTTATCGAAATTAGTATGACCAAGAATTTTATGCCATTTTTCCTCATTTGATATCTGAGTGTCACTTGTGTATGTCTTTACATTATTTCAGTATCGTACTTCACCTGCCAGTTAAAACAATTTATTTTTCTTAAAGGCAATAGAAATTTAATTATTTCTTGTGTCATAAATTTTAGCCTACTCGTTATTTAATGTTATCAAACTTTTCTTACTTACAATGCGTGAAACACTCAATAAATTTTGTCGCATATTTTTCACATAATAAACATAATTAACTATAGTTTTGATGAGTGTTACTTCAACATTGAAAAACATTATATTTTGCTAATATTATTAGGTTTTAGAGAGAAGCAACCACCTGGCTTAATTTCAACAGGACATTCTAAAGTTTTGTATTAACAGAAATATTTATCATCGTTTAAGATATGATCTTAACATCCGCTATCCAGCAACCAAGTGACATTTTCACTGCTTACTTCAGAGTTGTTTGATGAATTCATTCCTGATATGAATGACTTAACATGTAACTTGTTATCTACATTTAAATTTAATGCAATTATATTGTTCCTTTTTCTCGAATATTTTCCTCTCCATGTCGTATTTTCTCTTTGATTAAAATTTTGATTCTTCCAGTTTGTATTAGGACAATTTCTTTGAATATAAGCTGGTTGATTACGTCTATAACACATAATAGTTCGATTACCGTAAATAAATCGGTTTTGTTTGCATCATTGTTGTATATTTACATCTCTTACTTTGTGTGAACTTAAAGTTTGTAAATTATTTTATCGCTACTTGATTCTCGTTGTTTTTGTTTCAATAACAATTTTGAGTTGACCTAGTCAACTGACTATTCCTTTTCTGGTAATGCATCAATAATATTTACAATGTGTGCGAAACTTTCTCTTAAATGCAGTTACGTATAGTTTAATTTGTCTTCCTTGTTCACGTCTTCTCCTGGATTTTTCAACTGGTTGCATAGTTTTTCGAATGTATTTAATAAATTTACAGTATTATCAGCTTCCTTAATTTTTAGCTGTAAAAGTTTGCTTTTGCACAATAACTTATTAGCACTACTTTTCGGCAGATGTGTTTCATCATACTTTTTAATCATATCCTTTGCAGTGATTTTTGATATATTTATTTCTGGTTGAGAGTTGGTAATATTGTTAACTATGTAATTTTTGGCTTTAATTTCCATTTTATGCCTATCATTTTCAAACATACCTTCGTAGCAGTTTTTCATTTCCATAAACAATTTCATTGAAAATTTACAATATCATTGTTTGGCTTCCATCAAATTTATACTGAAAAAAATTGGTACTTATTACTCGCTTAGCAGTAAGTAAATATTAATAAATGTTTTTAAAAAGGGAGGATGTTTACTCCCGTGCTACAAAAAAGTAGGAAGATAATTCACGAGAATAAAATATTGAGATATTGTTGAACCACACAAATTGAATAATTATCCACGGTTACTTCCCTCTTTTCTGAAGCCCTGGTAAAGTCCTGCTTCCAGGATATTCCTCCGCCTCAAGCAAACAAAGCTTAGAAAATTACAACAGAGAGCCTATGCGCTGCATTCGTGCGCACTCAGTGTGTTAATATTTTGCCATAAGAACTATTGCTTACTAAGCATTACCAACGAACCTATTTTCTCTCTTTGTGTTTATACATACAAGTTATAAATGAAATAATATGATTTATTGATAAAACATAAGAAATGTTCAATTTAATCGAAAATCGGATACTTTTATATCAACACAAGTATAAAACGCTTGTGATACGTGACATGTTTAGGAAACAACCAAACAAGTCATACATGGGTGTTTTTCCAAAGGTTTGATTCAGAAAGTGAGATGAAACCACGAATATACGATAAACGAGATTCCTACTGGAAGAATGTATATAACCTCCAGACCCGAATTCCGTGCCTGCTCCCCTTACCGGCCATCTATAAAAACGTCCCAGGACTGCAGACGTAATGGATTCGAAAAAGACAGCCGCATGTGGCAATGTCCCGTTTGAAATACATTGATCGGGCTTGAACTCTTCTGTGCACTTCTGTTGAACTTAGCTACAGAATAATAATAATGGCGTGTGGGGAGTGCACCCAGGGCAAGGCAACACCCTCCGAGTGACGGTCTTTCCAGCTGGGACCCGTAGGTGACCGTCATCCCCGGGCGTGACAGAAATGAGACCCTAGAATGGAGCGGCGCTGGAATGCAAGAGCGGGGCAAACGGGAGTACCCCGAGAAGGCCCGCTGGCAAGCGGCATCGTCCAGCACGATACCCACATGCGAAAATCCGGGAGTGAACCCGCCGGGGATCGAACCTGGATCACTGTGGTGGGAGGCAAGCGTCCTGGACACTACGCCACCGCTGCCCCAGTTAGCTACAAAATTGGCACCATGGTTAAGATTGGGCAGTTGCTTCAGCTCCCATAGCCTAGCGGCACACTTCACAGAGAATAGACTGACGGTGAGTTCAGTACCTTGTCTGTAGAGGCGATGTGGCGGACGGCGTTGCACTTCACATGCCAGGCATTTTACTCCTCTCTCACAAAAACAGCATTCTAACTAGGAAGATCCCTTGTTTTAACGTTAGTTTTACGACTGTAACATTTTAATATATTCAATGGTAAGTTTTATTCAAAATTCATACTTTAGCTGCAACGTTTTACACTGAAGAGCCAAAAAAACTGGTACACCTGCCTAATATCGTGTAGCCCCCTCCCCCCCTCCACCAGCACTCACCTCGAGCTCGCAGAAGTGCCGCAAGACGACGTGGCATGGACTCGACTAATGTCTGAAGGTATGCTGGAGGCAATTCACACCATGAATCCTGCAGGGCAGTCCACAAATCAAATCTGCGCCAATTTGAGAAAGGATTGCACTTCTGTCACGTTTAATGATTCCCGTCAGTCGTCGTTTGTCCCGTTCTTTCACGATCTTTTTCCACCCGCAGCGATGTCGGAGATGTGATGTTTTACCGGATTCCCGATATTCACGGTACACTCGTGAAATGGTAGTACGGGAACATTCAAATATTATCGCTACCTCGGCGATGCTATGTCCCATCTCTCGTGCGCCGACTATAACACCACGTTCAAACTCACTGAAATATTGATAACCTGCTATTGTAGCAGCAATAACCGATCTAGCTCCTGACCGCATCGCATTACTCTGATTGGTTCCATACCTCTGTTATTGGCATACGCACGCCTATACCAGTTTTTTTTTCGGCTCTTCAGTGTACATGCCAGTTTCTCGTCTTAATAGGACATCGTGAAAGGGTCTACTGCAAAATGAATGCTAGTTATGTTATAATGCCCCGTTACAGCACTTGTCCTGTGGCAAAGTTAAACGAAGGCATCCTCAGAACATAAGCGAAATTTGCTGCCATTTCTCACTGTTTGAAGAGAGATGAAAAAAATAAATCAATTTGTGAGGCGTTATCAGCTACTGGGATATAGAGTGCAGCAGATGGTCGCTACTGTAACTAATACTGTGAATTGTCTAGCAGCGTGGGCTTAATGCTTCAAGAACTAAATAAGTGGGGTGAAGAGGTTTGGGTGGCTCTAACATTAGAGGGAAAACTCGCTAACCAGCGGTATCGTCCAGCACGATTCCCATATGAGAAAATCCGGGAGCGACCACGTCGGGATTCGAACCCATTTCACTAGTTTCGCCTAGGTGGTATGCGAGTAGTCTGACCACTACACCACCGCAGCGCCACTATCTAAATCCACTCTTTATCCGAATCAGTGATAGCAGTCAGTGAAATAACGTTCACTTAAAGTCAGTTGATAAGCTACTGCTGACCGGCGAATCAAGCAAATTAACTGGGAACAAGTGATTTATAATAGTGTCATTTTTGGAATTCAGTGGGAGATCACAAATAAATCAGTGAAATTCAAACACTATATTAATTAGTTATCTGACACTGATTGTCAGGTGCTAAATTCTCCCTGTTTTCACTGATTTGACTCAATCCTCACTTATACGAGTTTAGAGTGCAGCATTTTCCAGGGTTCTTTAATCGTTATTTTTTAACTGATTATAGACTCCAAACTACTGTGCGAGTGTGTCCAATTTTCGTAATTGTAACAAAATAATACATATGTTTGCCTGTGGGTTCTCACTTTTCAGACAGGCCCAGCGACGGAGGGAAAAAAGCCTGTAATGTCAAGACTTCACTCGTAAATCAAAATCATTGTCTCGTTTGTTTCCTATCCATTCCATGCATTTGTGATGGCTATACAATTTATATACTTATGTTTTATTTTTAATTATTCGTTAACTGCAAATTCAATAAACGAGCGTATCAACACGTATTATGTAGCACGAGGAGTAATGTTTTGTCTAAATTGTATTTTATAGAATTAGGAAGATTTAACTTCATACTTTGTGCTATTTATATTTCAGATAGTTTTAATGTAAAGCTTAGCATAATTAAGGAAACGCATTGAAATTATATTTTTTATTTAATTAGATACTTGATTTTTCTAGGCACCCAGAATTTTTCAATAATAAGTAATTGAAGTGGCCCGATATTGAAAAGGAATTTTACTCGTTATAACTGTTACATATCAATAAAAAAAAATTTCTCTTATTTTAAGTAAAACAAACCTCCATATAAATTAATGAATTGATTACGAATTACTTTGTGCATGTTTTTGCTGAAAGCTTAAATTTTAACCGTCAAAATTTACGAACTCTTTTACAAAGTAACTCCGGTAGTATTAAATTGTAAAATAAAAAAATCTATGACAAAATATAAAAAAAAAAAAAATTTTAAAAACATGGCAGCACGTGACAGTAGGTAAAATATCATGTTAGTGTTAAGGACGTCCCTTGAACAGCATGCGTTAATGAGCCCCAATTTAATAAAATTGCTGTTGAAAAAACTCTTGTGTAAAATGCGATTTACTTGGCACCAGCTAGGGTTGTCGTCACTGCGAGAATGTACGTCGGGTGCAAAAAAATATGTGCAGAGGAGAGCGGTCTCTCTCTCTCTCTCTCTCTCTCTCTCTCTCTCTCTGTCATCTCACAATTTCCCCTGTCCCCCCAGCAAACCAGTTTCCATCCCTTCCGCAGATGAAGCGGGTCATTAGTTTTGCGGTATGCTCTGCCCACAGAATAGCTCCATCAATGTCACGCGTGAAATACTGCCGCTGATAAATCGCACACGTAAGCTCGGGAAAATCAATGAGTTTCACATACATATACTTTTGTCTGGCTAATAATGATAATAACGTCAGGAGATTCCATGCTTTGTCACTGATCGCAGTTTGCCGCCACGGGCGTACTACTCACACGCAGCCTTACAGTCACTATCATAATTTAGTTCACGGAGCTGAAACTACAAGTTAAAGCTAAACGTGGGATCCGATTTCCATAACTAGCGTTAATGCACGCCTGTTTCAGGAGCGATCGTGACATGAAGCAAGTGATTTTTTACGAAATTGTACTAACAAAGCTGGTTCGGTATAAACTGACAATTTTTCACAATTCTGATTAGCTATCTTTCCCTTTTCATTTTGGATCCTACCGCAACGCTTACTATTGTGTTTGTACGGATCCGTGCATCTGGTATCCGTGCATCTGCCAAGCAACGGTCAAATTAATAGGAAAATTAGTACGTTACCCTAAAGCCCATTCTACAATGCACGGATGCGTAAGAAAACGGACAAGGAATACCTACGGCGGTTCAAGTGACACATTTGTTTTGACGTGAATACGCCTTAAATATCAGGTCAACACATGGGATATTTAACGTTTGCAGGGTGGTTTCATGACTAATAAGATATTTAAATATAGTCTTGCCCTGTCGTGCATACAATTACGATAGCCGCGTGACCTTGAGTTGGAGTCCATGCATACGCGAGGTGCTGTTGGGGGCCCGCGCCGACTGGTGACAACTTTCGACAAGAATAACAGTTTTCGAGTTGCATATCTCGCAATTACGATTCGCTAACGCGCTGATTTTGATGCCATACGATAGATATCGCCTAGATATTACGATATTAGTCATAGAGGTCAATTATGCGTGGTTACTTTAATTTCACGTTTATATGCCAAAGTAAATATTACCAGCTAATGCAGACGTATCCACATAAAACCCATGCCGTGTCCCAAACACAACCGCACCCAAATATATTTTTTTCTATTTCCACAGTGTTTAGTACATAAAGAGTACTGAAAGAAATGTATGCGTGTTTATTAAAATAAATATAATAATATTCACCGCAAATCCACACACTTGTTTACATAGAGACAACAATTGCCAGAAAACGAAGATTACCAAACATGTACAAGGATAACGGATACAATAACGTTGAGAGTTAGCCAGCTTTCGTTCGTTCTTCCGTAAGTATATCCATGTACTCATGTGTCCCATTGGAGATTGTATACGAGATGTTTAACGTGTCCGCGTTTATGTTACGCATCTGCGTACGTGTCATTGTACAACTGGCCGTACGTGTATAACGAAAAAGTAAACTAGCCCCACTGGCACTAAATGAAACACTTAACTTTTATACTAAGACGTTACGACATTGCGTTCCTTACTTCGCTGCTTAAGTTTTTAAGTGACTAAGTTCAACAGTGGGCAGTATATAGCGAAAATTATTTTCGAAAGTTTGTTTACAAAGGGACTATAATGACTTCGTATTTCTATATATTAATAATGTTTGCATTCATAGTAATTCATTTGAGGAACATAACGAGCATATAAGGAAGTTGTTGAAAGCATTGCGGGAGGCAGGGTTCTTTGTAAATCCGGAGAAAATTTCTTGGGCGGAGGCAAATGTCAGATACTTGGAGTTTGTAATTTTTGAAGGTACTCTTATGACAGATCCTGACAAGGTACCGCCGATAATATCCTTTCCAGTGCCTAAGAATTTGAAAGGGGTGAGACGTGTTTTGGGTATGGTAAGATTCTATGCTAAGTTTATTCCTCATTTCGCTACCATAGCAGAACCGTTGATTTATTTGAAACGGAAGAATGTGGAGCTTAGTTCGGGCCCAGAGAAAAGAAAAACTTTTTGTCTGTCGAAGGAAAAGTTTTCATCACCAACTGTTTTGACACTGCAAAATTTTTCGGAAAAGTTTAGTTTGCATGTTGATGCTAGTTCGGTTGCTATGGAAGCTGTTCTTGGCCAGAGGGTAAATGGGACGTTGGCACCTGTTGCGTTCACCAGTAGGTTGTTCACCAAGGCAGAACAAAAATACACCGCATATGAAAAGGAATCTTTGGCTTGCTTGGGATCTAAAAATTTGCTGATTATGTACAAACACCACGTTTGATTTCTTTACCGACAATCAAACCTTGATTTGGTTATTAACAACTAATAGTTGTGTAAATCGATTAGAGAGGTAATTACTGAGACTATTTGATATACATAAAGTAAAAGGGAAGGGAAATATAGTAACTGATTGTCTCGTACGTTTGACGAGGAAGAGTTTGACCAAAACGAAAGTGAGGGTATAAATGGAGTGGAGAATATAGAGTATGGGGATGATGATGAAGAGTTTGAACCAAGGGAAAGAGAAGGAACAGAGAAGGTAGAAACGGATGAGGAGTCTCTCTCTGTAGTGTCATGTGAAATGAATTCTATAAATGTTTTGCAACAAATTAAAAAAAAAACATTTTAAGGACCTTCCGGTATACCAGAAAATCGATCCTGAGTATATATCAGGGGTTGCTGAGTAAGTGGACAAAGCGAGGAAAGTTTGTTGTTTTTGTCCCCTCTGATTTGAGAAAGATACTCTTTTCCTATTATCGTGAGTCTCTTATGGGTGGGCATATGGGATGTGATAAGACCATAGCTAGGATTCGGGATTTGTTACGTGGCCAGGGATGAGGACAGAGATTGAGGAATGGGTATAAGTGTTTAGGGATTGTCAGGAGGAAAATCCTAGAAACACCAAAGGTGAGGGAAAATATGTGACTACTGTTGCCTTTTTTCCCTGGGAATGGTTGTATATGGATCTCGTGGGTCCTCTGCCTCGTACTACATCATGATTTTATTTTATTTTAGCTGGTGTTGATAGTTTCACGAAATTTGTAATTTTCTTCTCTTTGGAGCCTGCAAAGGCAGCTGAAATATGTACAATATTGAGTCGGAGATTATTTCCAGTGTTTGGGTGTCCAGTGTATCTGCTTTGCTTGCGACAATGCTACTTATTTTTCATAAATGGAAATGAAAGAGTTAATGTTTTGTTGGGGAATAAAGCTAATACATACCTCTCCTTACCATCCACAGGCAAACCTTGTGGAATTTTACAATAGAAATCTAAAGGTAGCACTTAGAGCATTCCAGGTTGGTACTCACAAACAGTGGGATGAGTTTCTGAGTCACCTTGGTTTGTGTTTTAATAATGTGGTGCCACTAAATATACGCTTGCTGAGATTGTTTTGGTAGAAATTTTTTTCATTCTTCGTTAAATGCTTGTTCATTACATACTCTCTCATGGGAGTCAGTGGATCCAAAGAATCTGGAGGAAGTATGGGATGATGTTTCGTTAAATTTAAAGGAGTATCATAAAGGCAAGAATATAAGTATAATAAAACAAAGAATTAGATATCCTTCAGTGTGGATGATTTGGTATTAGTGGAATCTCATTTCTTGTCTTCAAAGATGGATTTTTTTTCTGCTAAACTAACTCCCAAGTTGATTGGGCCATATAAAATAGTGGCATTTTCAACTCTTGCTAAACTAATTTTATGAATAATTTTATAGTGCTTGTCTATGAAAGGTTAAAATGTGTAGTTAATTGTGTTTTTTTTTTTGTGATGTGTTTGTTAATGGAGGGAGGATGTGACGAAGTGTCGTTCCATCACATCTGTTGGGTTTTCAACTGTATATGAAAGTGTGATGGTAATACTGTATGGCTTTTCAAGCTTATGCGCCTCTCTGTCCTTCCGTTCGGGCGCGAACGCTCGACTACTGTCGTCGTTTCTGCCTGCGGCGCTTCACTTTTCGTTGGGTTGCAACTCGAAACATGGTGGCCCCCACCAGTGTAATAAAATGCGTGATTGGATTAGAACGATGAATTTGCATCTTTGTTTACTATTGGAGGTTATTTTGCAGAGACCACTGAAGCCATGCATGGCGACTTTAGAAAAAGGGGTGCGCGGGAGGGGTTGCTGACCATTATATAAGGGGCTTGTTTTTGGGGATCGAGGGAATCGTCGCCGAGTGCCTTGGAGGCTCGGCTGGGCAGGCGCAGAGGTGGTTGCTTAAGGATCTTTACCACGAGCTACGGAGTTTGGAGTAAGATGGGGGACTTAGTCTCTGAACGAGTAAATGTGGTGCTTTGTTTCTAAACATCGGAGGAGGAATTAGTCTCTGAACAAGAGAAAGCAGGACTTAGCTTTTGGTTGCCCAGAATGGAAGTTATCTTCTGAAATAGTGAATGAGGGACGATTGAGGAAGCACTACGGGACTTCGTATCAAGTAGATCAGATTCGGGACTTAGACATGTGGGGGCATTGGTGTGTGTACTGATGAGGGCAATACCCTCGGCTCTGATGGTTTGGTGTGAAATGGTTACTGTGAATGAATACCGTGAATATATTTTTAATTGTGGTCGGAAGTCCCTTGTTTGGGAGATAAAAGGCCTCGGTAACCTAATGAATTGGGATATTGTTTTTTTTTTTATGTGTCGTTCAGTTGAATTATTTTGGAGAATTACTAGCGTTGAATAAAGGAACGTTTTGCCATGTTTTTGGTTTTTCATTTAAATGGCTACAAACTAGTATCGAATATTGTTTAGGCCTGTTATATACACTTTAAGGTAAGCATTTGCGTTTTTTTAACTTTTGCACGTTTGAGGGTGCCGCGTAACTGACATTAAGAACCTCAATTCCTTGTAAGAATCTATATTTATGTCAAGCGGAAGGATACACAATGAACTGGAAAAGCATCTGTGTTTAATCTGTTAACTTGTTTTACGTAAAATTACTCGGAGCTACTGAAATATACGAAATACTCGTAAATTCTCATCGTTCGTGAATGCGTATAGTCTTTTGCAGCATCAAGGAAGATTACCAACATTTCGGAAGTGTTTCCGTAGTCATTACTGCCATTCCCACCCTCAAGCCAACGTTAATGGGTCATAACAACTCTAATGTCTGGGAACAAGTTCTCCCGACGTTCATTTCCTTAATGACTTAGGCCCTGAACTGAAAGCGGTTACACTATCGCCTTACGTTACTACCGGCAGAAAATCCACCTGCTTCTTTTTCTTTCTACATATCTCCTTTACTAGAGAATGCTCATAGTAAAGTAGCGTTGCAGTCCTGATCTTTTTATTTGCTACACAAAGAATATATAAATATTTTATGGCGATTATTTTTTGAACTACAGACGTCATGTACGCATTCGAAATTGAAATATGTGCTAGTTACACTTGCAAATATGAAGGAATATTTTCACGTCAAAAACCGTGCACTCTTTGTCGTCCCCTTTAATTATATATATGCGAAGGGAAAAATTATACTCATTTTCCCTTTCACAAGTAATATCAAGTAAAGACTGCAAAAGTTTGAAAGTTATCAGAATCGTAAAACGAATTCGCTAATTAACCCATTCTAACAGCAACACTACCCATTTTCGCAAGTTGTTTTTAATGTTTCTAGTTATTTCTTGTAACATATTTAAGACTATGTATGACCTGTCTACATTTTTCAGAACGGGAAGTACCCAAAAGTTCAGTTACGTTCTTTGATTTATAGACGTTTTTAAAGTAAAACAAAGTTTAGCACACAACGAAATTTCCGCGGTTTCAAGAGTCATTTCGTCATATACGTAACCTTTACTAAAGAACGTTAATGTTTTCCTTAGATGAGAAGTTTCAAATATTCGTAAAAATGTGGCGGGGTAAGTGACGGAAAATACTTACTTATATACTCTTATTACCCACACTATTTTGCTAATTAGCATCCCCACCTACGTTACTCTAGCAGTCGTTATAACTATAATGCTTGAGAGCAAGGTGTCGGCTTTGCCGCTATGCCGTATCCACAACGTTTGATCAACATATTTCGAACTTGGTTCCATAAGCGTCTATCCTCCCGAAATCTCAAATGTTTGGAATTTATTATAGTTTTTTATTGTTCAGGTTACCCGGATATCTTATAAATGATGCGTCATGTATTATTTTTTTCAGAGTCATTTTAAAAGATGTACTTTTGTCTATTTAATTTTCATCTTTATACTTATCCGTCCAGTCTCCCATTTAAACATCTCCCGCTTTTTTACCCTTTTACACCATATAAACAAGACTTTCGTAAAATAATCTTTTCTCATTCCTACACCGTATCAGCTAGAGCGTAAGCCACTTTATTCAATGCTCGATAAATCCCTCTCCTTCCCACACTCCTCTCCTAGTTCCATACCTTTTATCGCCCACTTGGAGTTCCTAAACCGTCTTCACGCTTGGCATGAGTAACGCCCTACTTGACCCCTCCAATTTCCATACAACTCTACTCCCTCCCCTTTAAACCCACACGTTTTACGTGCCACGCTGATGTTCCCTAACCGTTTCAGCTACGGGCTTTATAATTATAATTTACCTCGCATTCTCTTACGTCTAGATACCTTTACCATCTCTTCCCTGTCCCCTTATTTCTACGTGTCCCTTTGTTCCTAATATGGCGGTCCAACTCCAGGCGGCATGCAGATGGCAGGGTGTGAGCGATGTTCGGTATGGGGGCGAGTGATACGTACAAACCAAGATTTGTAGTCCTTCCTCGAACGTATTGGAAATGGTGGGTCCATGAGCGAGCTGTGGCTTTAAAATACAATATCAGCTGTATTATTTACTGATTGTTCCCAATCTTACTACACCAAGTTAAAATATTTAGTTTTGCAAATTACTTGTTTTATTTATATTAGTATTTAACATATTACGATATTTTAATTACTTAAAAATAATAATATAAATCTATCTGGTCCAAAGGTAATTTGCGATAAATTACATAGCACGAATTGCCTACACGTTGAACAGTCTTTAAAAGCTCATAACTGTCTGACATTGTTCCAGTTTTCACCGCTTGTATGAAAAGGCATAACGTCGTACGAACTGTTAGGTCTTTCCCAAAGTAGCCATGTTATTGCCACTACATTTGTATGGCGAAAAACGTATTCATATATTATTTACCAACATCGAGCGGTGAGGATGCGCTCGAGACTGATTTATTTACAGAAAGATGCAAGGTTAATATTTCTGTGTTCTAATTATAGTTTAATATTTTCATAAAAAAATATTGATTTATTTTACAAAAACCCGGAACCCATTAAATGATTTTATGTCAAATAGCCTTACTTGCACAAACATTTAAGCTCAGAAAATGAACATTAACGTCGCTACATACAAGCAATGTGATCGCAATTGACATGCAGACATTTACTACACAGTTTCTATATAAGACATCTCTTGCGAGACTCAGCTCCGACAATGCCATTGTAAGCAGAATATTAGGGCCATAATGATTGATAAAACAACACTTGTGCACAGATGAGGCATTAAGGCAACTGCCAATAAACAGCTCGAAGAATTTGTGGCAGCCACTTCTAATACTATGTTAGCAGTGAGCTTCCTATTATTCAGATGTTTGAAATGCTTCCTTTATTTACCGACTCATTACAGTAATACCACACAACTAAGTTTCCTGAACGTTATATTGTGATGCCACCTTCAAACACTAAATCTGAGTGATTCAAAATAATTCGCTATTTTTATCGCATTTTTACAATGACTTAATAGCACACATGTAGGAAGACTTTGTAACATTCATGCACATTTTATTTTACTAGTTAAGATCAAAATGCAAACGTATATTTACTCCTATACAACTTGCATCCGAGGTGATGTTACAAACTTTCAGGGATGATGAAGACTGGCACCAGCATCCATTTTAGATAAGCAATCCAGGACCGGAAGCGCCTTCGCCTAACGTTACAGCCAGAACAGTGTTGGGATCTCTATAACAGTGGAATACAACAACGGTCGGGACATTGTGGAAGAATACAATATTCTTAATGTCTTGAGATAAAGAACTAACATTAGCCTGCAAACAAGGAGAAGCAGCCTTGCCCGACCCGAGATTCGTAACTCGGCGCCTGGAGGGGGGCAGTTACGCATGCTAACATTCGGTCAACATGTCGTGTAGGCGTAGTAAGGGTTGCATAACCTACGCTACACTAATGCACGGCACGTGGCATGAGGTATGTCGACGTGGCGGGTCCTGAGGTACGAATGTGGGTAGACTGCAGTCTGTGTTTACATGCGGGCGAGTGCACTTCATCAGTCTGGAATAAATGGAGTACACTGCCACGGAATGTGCGGATATGGCGTTAAACTAATGGAAACAGTAGGAAAGCAGCACGAATTTATCGGGCATCCCAACACTGTTTTGGTTGTAACACTCGACGGATGCGTTTCCGGACCAGGGTATCCAATCTTAAATTGATGTTGGTGCCCTTCTCCATCATCGCTGAAAGTTTGTAACATTCCACTGGATATATCCTGTATATCTGTTATTATTTAGAACTACCCTAGCACGTAGTACGTTCTTAAAGGTTACACACTTTAACCCTTCTCTTATGTGATGTACAATATATATTCCCATAAACAGAACTGGTTCCTTTGCAAATCAACGGAAAATACAATGGATATATTGCAGCACAGCCAATGTAGTATTGGATAACACAATATCCCTCTCTGTAGATTCTGTCGTGATAACATTCGGTTTAAGCAAAACGAATGAAATCCTGAATGATGCATTTTTACGTGTGCACTGGCAGGAAAAGCGTAAATTAACAAAAAAATATATTTTCAGCATTTCAAGGGTAATATTGCTGCAGAGAGTGACTCCGGACAGCCAGCACTTATGTCTTTAGACACAAGTACGAAAACCCTGATCATCACCAGTTAAAAAAAAACCGCCGACAACCAAGATGTTGGCAACTTCACCTATCAGCAGAGTAAACACTTGATCCTTCACAGTAGTTATAAGATTATTGTTTTTTTTTTTTTTTTGTAATGCTTGGAATACGATAAAAAAAAAATGCCAAACGTAGGATTTGTATTCTCTGTTATGGGAAAAGCAATGACTGCATGTTTGATATTTATATTTTCACTTCAAAATAGCAATTTGTATTATTGCTAAGAAAATATACCAAAAGGTCCTCTTAACAAACCACTTAAAAAATATTAGATTATCATAAAGAAAATTTACAAATATACATACGTACATATCCCTTTCCTACTGGGCGTTAAAAAATATGTAATTCTGAAACAAATTTTAATTTACAAACGACACCTCAACAGAAACTTTGAAATATGTTACAAAAGTAATAAGACTGAACAAATAAAAAAATACATGTTAACATAATATTTTATATCATTACATCAAAAATGTATTTATTCCAGAAAATAAAACTCGGCAAAAATATTACATAAACATTTTAAATTACACAATATCTAAAAATTAGCCAAACCTCCATTTTGGACCTGAAGGATACAATACTTACTATCCTGTCCATCTGACGGGAGCCGATTCACCCCGAACAGGCCCAGTCGGGATTTGCAAACCAAAATTCTGATACACACTCCCTTTCTTCCGCGGTGCAGGGTGGGGTGAGTGAATGAGTGAAGAGATTTAAGCGGCTCTTGAGAAAAGATGAGGGGGTGATTGAGGTGAGTATGGAGCAGCGCCGGAATGAAGGAGCAGGAGAAACGGGAGATCCCCGATAAAACACGCCAACCAGTGGCATCGTCCAGAACGATTCCCACAAGCAAAACTCCGGGAGTGGCCCAGCCAGCGATTGAACCCGGTTCGCCTTGGTGAGAGGCGAGCAGGATAACCGCTCAGCCACCGCGGCCCCTGCAGGGTGGGGTTTTCCGTTAATTTATCTGTGGCCTACTTGTAAGTTGATATTCAAACTTGCGCAGGTGCATAGCAAGGATGCCAGTTTGTAGCAAACGAGGTACGGCAGTGGTAAATACTCAACTCACATTGGGAAGGACCCGGGTTTGATTCCCTGTCCAGTCATCATGGTTTATGTTTTCCAGGGTTTTCTGAAATCACTCCAGGGGAATCCTGGGATGATTGCTTAATTCACGGCCTTGCCGATTCCTTAAAAATCGCTGAAAATAATGTTTCTTTCCTAACGCCTTGCGCTATTAGGTAGACCTTAAAAACAATTTAATAAATTTAATGTTCCGTGCCTTGCAATTAAAATGGCTCACAGACGTGGAGCCAATAGTAATGCCTGGCGTCATACGTCACGTGTTCTTCAGTTTTACGGCAGGTGAGAAAACGACCAGTCTTAAGGTAATTAATCTTCTGCGTATGTACACAACATTGGCTTACAATACCTCAAAGGAACACAACTGTCAAAGACACATGGTCACAAGTGATAAAAATGTTTGTTCATATTTTAATTTTCTAAAGACACACAGTTTTATATTAATAACATACTTTCACCAGTTTTAATTTAATATAACATCATTACAAAGTGGTTAGAAGAAATATAAGTACATCTCAAAACACTTCTCAAAACACTTCTTTACTAAACAGTGCTCTAACCTCAAATCCAATCCACGCCGTTTTAGCTAGTCGTATTGGTAGAATAGCAGTTCAATGTTGGGACACGGAGATTGGTTGTGCGGACCCAGCGAGATCGGACTACCTCATCTGCGACTACGGACAACTTCGCCCTCGTACCAGGCCGGCCTCACCCAAGCCATCGTAGCAGAACTTGAGATTTCTTCGAAGCTAGGAAGCAACGTCCCATTAAAACTTATTCACCTTCGGAAAATAATGTGTGCGGGTAGGATGGGCGTGATATTTTTATTTGCGTGTGTGGAAACGAAAACGTGTTTATGATCCCAGTTGGCATAACAAGACGGCCGGGTGTGTCAAGAGGTGCGCGAGAACTCGGTAATGTAATGGGAAGAATCTGAGCTACTGAGGTAAAGCAGCATTCCTGAAACAGAGATAACACGTCCAGCCGAGTCCTTGAAAACCAGCATCGTAAAAACTTATATAGAGCACTCATCACTTCTGCTGAACTTTTCGTCACCTCTCCTGAACTTGCGTGTTTCGCAAATATCACCCTACCTTGGTACTCAGATCAATGTGTTTATTAAGGCCTGGCCATGGCTTCATGATTTCACCGTAAATGCACTCAAAACAATAAATGTTCATGTAGATTTTTACACAAACTTTCTGATAACAGAACCATATACAACGTGTTTCTAAAAATCACCGACAAACTCCGAGAAACTAGAATCACGTACAGTAATAATTTTATGTTATTGGCAAATTTGTGGATTCTTAAGTTGTGTTAGCCGTATAAGTCAGAAACTTAAATTCTCCTATTGTATTTTCCTTTCTGGAACACTTAAAGTTGCTTAAAAAACAAAGCAAGAAGAGGCAATTGAATTATAATAATTTTTTAGAAGCGCCAGACAACGGCTTTTCTCCCTTCTATATCAGCTTCCATATCACCATGTGTGCGCTTAAAGTTAAATGTATGTCCCTCGCTGTCTTAACAGATGTGATATTGTGAGTAGCAGGAGGTAAAGCCCGTGCTGGGTGACGTACCTATCTACAATACGTGGCCAGCCTGAGGTATGTAATGTGTGCGATGTCGCACTACAACCTAGACGCAGTGCACTCAAATAAAGAAGTGTAAGAACCACGAACCAAACTCTCACGTCACGGGCAGTTAAATATCGATACATCCTAGCCGGAAATTCACCTGAGAACCACAGAGAGTGAAGTTAATTCAAGCAACCGTGACATGAGAAAGGCGTCGCTAAAAGTATTAAATACATAATCTGTGTGTTCTCATGCCGTAAGTGGAGTGGAGAGAATTGGGCGACTCGTAACATCGAGGCACTGAGAGCCGATGAGGGTAAAGTGAGGTGAGTATGGAGCAGCACCAGAATGCAAGGGCGTTGGAAGCAGGAAATTACCGAGAATACCTCTCAAGCAGCGGCATCGTCCGGCACGATTCCCTCTTGCGAAAATGTGGGAGTGACACTGCCAGGGATCGAGCCTGATTCGCCCAGGTGGGAGCCGAATAGTCTAACCACTACACCATCACGCCCTCATGCCGAAAGTTGGAAGCATGTTACTGTTTGGTTCTCGGTGGCTTAGAGGCTAAGGTATCACGTAGTGAAGCACGAAGACTGCACCAACCATGATTAGAGCCCAAACCTCGCCATGACTCAAAACGTTCTGGGTTCGGAGCCCACGGTGATTAAGAGGTTGTCTTATCCAAACAACGTGGAAGGAGATCCAAAGTTACACTTAACAGTGTTATTTGCTGGCCGGTGTATGGGACACTAACGATTATTTGTTCCCAACCACCCAAAATAAAATACGTTTCTCCATAATTTAGTGAACTTTTATTTACATTAGTGAGAATGTAAGGAAACTTTTTGCACGATAACTTTATATGGGCTCACTCGAGTATTCTCAATTCTATTTCTAAAATTATTTAAATTTTCAAAATTTCCAAAAGGAAATTTTTTTTTGTTCCTGCAATATGATATAGTCAGCTACATGCTTACTCTAAGCCGATAAAAATACCGCACAGTCAAAGTAAAAAGTCAAAGTCATAAGAAGTAATTTTTAGGTGAGCATTTTTAAAAAGTTTAAACACTTCTTTTCCACATTCACCCTTGAAGGAAGCATGACTTTTACATATATGTGTCTTCTGTAACTATTTCGTTTACACTGTTGTTGAAAATAAGCATAAAAATCTAAATAATATTTTTGCCACAACAAGGGTAAATTTGGGCTTGCATTTATTTAAAAAAATCTTTATTTTGCTTTTGTTCTGAAATTAAATATATGGTTTTATTACATTTCAAAGGCTGTGATAAGTTTTTAAAAGATAGTTGGCTTCAAATCAATTTCACATTTTTTGAGTTGGGGTTGTATTACTTTGGGAGTGCCATATAATTGATACATTGTGAACAGTTAGAAACGGCTCTGTTTTAAGTGAAAGGAATTGAATGAAAGTAGACAATCGAGAAAATAGAAGAGTGTAAGAGTATTTACTAGGAGTGATGAAAAATTTTCGCAATTTATTTGCGGTAGGATTTTGTGCAACTAAGAACTCAAAAATCTCTCTATAAGCGTATTTTCGTACATACAAATTTGTGTACATTTTACATAATATGCGTGTTTATTCTTGCACAGGAAATATAATGAAAATTTGCTCATGGTCCGTTTGGAACTACTTGGAAAGCGATGGGAAGTAGCAGTGTCCAAAGCACTAAATGGAAAAAACCGTTGGTGACGGTTAAGCATATAAAAATAACAGGAATGCTACCAAAACAAATCAACTATAATAACATGCTCTATAAACCGATAATTTCTTACCATATAGTTTTCTCGAAAATACTAACATACATGACTAAAGCCGAAATTAGTAAACAATTTAATAATTACCAAAAAATTTATTCAATTTACGAATCATGTCACTGTGTTTTTCTCCAACTTTGGTGCACACGGAATCGTTGGTGCTCAATAAGAACACTGTAGGCCATATATATATATATATATATATATATATATGATAGCTAGATAAGCTACTGCCGTATTTGATGTAGCATGGGTACAAGTGGTGACTGATATGGAAATATGCGTGTCACAGGCCGGAAAAAGGTCATAGTGGGAGTGGGGACATCGACCTTGGACAACACAGTCGCGTTGCGCACTCACATCAGTCACAGCTCGAGCAGTGGCGAAGAGAAATGGAGACGTTGAAGTTACTCGTTCGGGATTGCCTCCTTTATGAATTTAAGGTGCAATAGTACGCAGCCACATCAAGTCACTGAATGTGTGAAGCCTTTGGATATAATGATGTGAATGAACGCATCACCAGGCATTCGTTCCAGAAATGCAGGTCTCGAGTTCAATCCTTTTGTGATGAATCCCAAAGTGGGCGGCCACAGGTCCTGGATGACGTGGCGCTGGGGATGGCCATAGATGAGGAAAGGAGCCAAACATGTTGTGAGCTTACCGAACGCTTCCAGGTGTCTGCTGGAACAAACTCCACCTACACCGCTTAGGGAAGGAGTTCAAGTCGAGCAAGTGGGTGGCCCAAACACTGCCGGAAGCCAATAGGCAACAACGAGTAACGTACTGTTTACCATTGTTTTCTCGGCATCGCAGAGCATCCATATTCAATCGAGTGCTTGACAGCATCAAAAGTGAGTCCTGTATTACAATGGCAAGCGTGCGATACATTGGTTGTCACCACGGGACGCTGTGCCCCACAGAGCAAGACTACGACTACACGCACGCTAAGTGGTGCACTACGAGCTGCTACCACCAGGCCGGACCATCACTGTGGACATGCGCCTGTAGCAGCTAGAAAATGTGCAACAGGCATTGAAGTAGAAGCAACTAGCATGGGTTTATAGTAAGATTGTGTCGCTCCTTCATGACAATTCCATGCTGCATGTGGTGTGGGTCGTCAGGGATACTGTGTCATCTACCATACTCCCCGGACATTGTGCCAATCAGGTTAGCACCTCTTCCATTCCCTAAACAACAACCTTTGTGGGAAATCTTTTGCAAATGAGGCAGACTTGCGGCAGGCACTCACACACTTGTTTGCGTCTAAGACCCTCGATATTTACCGNAATCTTTTGCAAATGAGGCAGACTTGCGGCAGGCACTCACACACTTGTTTGCGTCTAAGACCCTCGATATTTACCGTCAAAGCCTTGCGCAGCTAGAGGCACGCTGGTAGAAGGCGCTGGATGTCGATGGGGATTGCTTTGAGGACTAGGGTTATGTGAAATTTTGTTGTATACCTTTTGGTTCCTGACGATCTAGAACGGCAAGAATTTATTTGGATACCTGTGATATTTCCGTCCTGGCCTTGCCTGTAACCTCTGTTCATAACAATGTGACGTAAAACTGAGTATTTTGCTTTAAANTGATATTTCCGTCCTGGCCTTGCCTGTAACCTCTGTTCATAACAATGTGACGTAAAACTGAGTATTTTGCTTTAAAGTTGATTCTTTACGAGGAAATGCCAACGGAATGAAATGGGGCACATCCTGTCCAGCCTGGTTTTCCGATAATACAACACTAACACATTGGAGCTCAAGGGGGTGTAAGCAATCTCCGTTGAAAACGTCTACGTGATGTTCGCTAAAGAGCATTTTGCTTTCTACTGGCTACCCTGGCTACGTATCGTGGTTTTATTCACTTTTCAAAATTGTAATTGCGTTTTCATATTGTTCCCATAAATAGATATGGAACAAGTTAAAAACAAATGTAATGTGGCACTTTATACATGCCTTACCTGGGATTCCAACCCAAACTTCGAGATACGCTCTGTACAAGCACTTTTCACGACAGCTGTCTTTGTTTCTGCGAGTTTGTATTTTCCAGCTGAGTAACATATTTAGCAGAATAACAAACGCTATCTGGAGCATTCTCTCTGTTTTGTGCCGTTAGCGAGAGTTAAATGTACGCCTAGAGTGGCAACAGAAACCCGTGCTGTAACATCATTCTCAGGACGGCGCATCGTTGACTGCGCTCGTTACCTGGACATGACACGGAACAGGGCATGCAGCACCCCGTTGTTTTTAGGCTTTTCCCGACCGTTTCAATTATATTATGTTTTGATTTTTAATGTGTTATTTTACAAATACCTTTTTTATTGCAAAATCCCTGTTAAAGTAATTCGGAACTCATTAATAGTCTACATAAATGCACATGGATATAACATAAAATATATTTCGATCTAAATTTGAATGACATACCTGCATAGTTACTTTCAGTGATCCTTTTGGATCTATTTTAAGTTACTAGAGTTAGTAACTTTTTGTGTATTATTGACATGTGCTTGTACCTAAAGTTTTCTAAACTATCTTTTAAAAGTAAATTATCCAAACATAATAAAAAAAATTACTTTTTAACATGCATTGCTTGATTTCATATATAATATGGTTTGGTAATATTAAAAACTATATTATTTTTGGTGCAGTATGATAAAGTGCTTAAGTTTACCCACACTCCAAATGGCTGGCATTCAGCTCACGACATACGAATTACTTAGATCTGTTTTCAGCGTATGATGTCGGGACTTAGCTGATAGGATAACCTAAATATTTCCCTTACTATTTTCAGAAGACTGGGCATATAATCGAGTGCACGTGTCACGGCGCAAAGTGGTTATGGTACGTAACTCGGCGTGCATGTGTGTGCGCACTTGCAGGTCGGGCGTGTACTGGAGCGTAGTTGGCACAGCCCATAGCAGGCAGGGCAGCCACAGTTCGTAGTCGAGCCACAGTTTTAGTGCATGCTTCGAGCATGAACATGTCGATGAAAGAGAAGTTGATTGAACTTATGTGTTGTGAACCGTATTGTATGACACGAATCATCAAGCTTATATTACAACTAATTTAACGACAGTATAAGATATCGCATTTCGAAGTAACTTAACCTGAAGGCAGGTAAAAAATATT
>NQII01002149.1:205597-216699 GCA_002778355.1 Clitarchus hookeri
AGTCAGATAAGTAGAGCCATACAGGAAGTGTGAAGAATCGGGCTCCCCCACGACACAAATCGCCGCGTCAAGCAATACGTAGCCTACGTAGAAAAAGGGAAGGGGAGAGTTGTCTCGTGTGTACATGTAGAGGTGACCCTGTTAAGCATAAATAAAACTGACCTATGGTAACTCACAAGGGAGGTGAATTTATTTGGTAAATTGGACCTAGGGACAATAGTGTCGACATATTCCTACGCCCTAACACTGAGGGCTGGCATCAAATCCTGGCGCCTTATGCCGAGAGCAGATTCCATACCTACCATACGCCATAGCAAGAGGGAGGTATGAATTTCGGCGCCCAACTTAAGGGGCACGCTGAAGTCTGTATAGACGGAGGCAAGAACAGTCTAAATACCCGGGAGAAAATAGAGCTAACCCCGACCGAGCAGCGGGCACATTCACGACTTCAGGGGGTCATAAAATTAACCCTCGTGGCGCCCTTTACCGACCGTAGAACCGAGAAGGGAACGAGGTAATAAACCAGACAACAATGGCAGGCTGTAGGCGTGCGCGGAGTTCGAGAGAGTAAGTTGGAAGTACCAAGGGGGCCTAGCGAAACCATAGGCCGCTGTCCACTGAATGGCGGGCAATAAATGGCGAGCATGACGAAATACGTAGTAGCGAAGAAAGGAGGTCACTTTCACTGGAGGGTGAAAAGGATGTGGTGTCAGGCGGACAGGTAACTACCGCGCCGACAAATTACAGTAACCGGAGCGCTGGTGAAAGATAAAGTAGGAAAAAGTAAGTACTAATTCCCTGGATGGGATATAGTGACATTTTCCGAACAAGTATACCCGTATTTCCGCCCGCCATAAGACCACTCGGATGAGCGGAAGAGAAAAGGGCAGAAAAATAGTTCACTGTATGGTACAGAGACTGCGAGATAAGGGTAAACGCAAGATGCAAAATAAACCCAGTGTTGTCGCGCAGTCGGTGCCCGAAGATAAGTAAACCCGAGCGAGTGCACGGGAGTTAAAGGGCTAGCCAGGCCTGAGGGCCACGAAACTTAGCGCGCACGAGTAAGGGCGCACACAGTTAAAAGAGCCAGGCCGGAGGGCCGCGAAGCTTAGCGCGCACAGGAAGCAGCGTGTGAAGAAGACTAAGCAAGATAAAACGGACGACGAGAAGGGTGGAGTTACGCGAACGCGACATGAAGGCGGCCGAAACTCTTGCGCGCGGGGGGATGACCGTGGAAAGCAGACAGGCAAAGAAGGCGAGAAGCGGATGCGAAGAAAGCGGAGATGCATCGGCAGAGNGGGTAAACGCAAGATGCAAAATAAACCCAGTGTTGTCGCGCAGTCGGTGCCCGAAGATAAGTAAACCCGAGCGAGCGCACGGGAGTTAAAGGGCTAGCCAGGCCTGAGGGCCACGAAACTTAGCGCGCACGAGTAAGGGCGCACGCAGTTAAAAGAGCCAGGCTGGAGGGCCGCGAAGCTTAGTGCGCACGGGAAGCAGCGTGTGAAGAAGACTAAGCAAGATAAAACGGACGACGAGAAGGGTGGAGTTACGCGAACGCGAGATGAAGGCGGCCGAAACTCTTGCGCGCACGGGGATGACCGTGGAAAGCAGACAGGCAAAGAAGGCGAGAAGCGGATGCGAAGAAAGCGGAGATGCATCGGCAGAGAGTCGAACCCGGCAAACTTCAGCGAGACGAGGTAGTACCATGGAGACCCAAAAAATCTGCGGGACGAGACAGCAGCCCGGAGACGTCAACTGAACGAGAGATGGAAGGGGGGATCTCCCCCAGCAGGCGGTCCAGGTCCACAGTGCGTGGATAGGCGAGGCGGCCTTCTTCCAGCCAGCGGGCCGGAAGTAAACAAGCGACGGGAAGTCTCCAGGCCCCGCCTATTCCAGGGGCCAAGAAGTCATGCAACACAAGGTAAAGTGTTTACCACCCTACACCCCCCCCCCCCATACAGCACCAAAGACGAGACAGTGCAGCAAGAAAATATTTTGTTTACCGAGTGCAAAGTGACCAATTAATTTCATTAATTTCAAAACCGCAAGTGCGAAGTGTTAAGAGGCCTCCAGCCCCTTTTCTAGAGTGTTGTAATTATGTGCTCAAACCTGCACAGTTAAACCACGAAAGTCCGCAACAAAAGATGCAGGACATCTGTCTCGTACCACAGTTCAATTCATCATAGCATTGTTTGCCAGTGTTAACTTGGTTGTTTATCACTGTGTACCAACAGTTCTTTTACTTTTTACCGAGGTAACGCATTGTTTACGAGTAGCGTTTACTAGTGGCTTTCCCACAAGGTTGGATATGTTGTATGTTGTCTACCAAGTGTTTACCAGTGTGTACTTGTGTTTACCGGGAGTAAATTAGGTGTAAAACAGGGTGTAATATGGGCTAGAATCAGAGATTTAAGCCTACAGCCGAGATAAATAAAGTGTGTTTACTTCACTGCCCGGGGTCAGTGTGTTTTGTTTATCTTTTCCCCGTCAGACCGCTCGTTAGGCGGCAGGGATGGTGCTAAAAAGATAACCAAACAAATGCCAATAAGAATTACCAGTAAAATTACATCCTGTCACTACACAGATATTTCAAGTAGTGTGTCAGAAAAATTAAATGTTTTATTTCGATGGCGCGAGTTGGGTAGAACGAAAGGTTGTATGATTTAAAAGGTCCGAGATAACTGGGATTATTTTTAAGTGACCCATTTATAGGTTAACTGGTGATTTTTAAGTTCTGAAATAAAAATTTTGAAAAAAATTTCTACAAGTGGCAAAAATTTGTGTGGTCTTTTGTAACCTTTGGCTTAGAGTTTTAATAAGAAATTCTTAAGGTATGGAGTGGTTTTATGTGTAAAAAGCCGACAGGATCAAAGTATGTNATGGCAAAAATTTGTGTGGTCTTTTGTAACCTTTGGCTTAGAGTTTTAATAAGACATTCTTAAGGTATGGAGTGGTTTTATGTGTAAAAAGCCGACAGGATCAAAGTATGTGTTTCTTTCCGCCCACCGTCAGACCGCTCGTGTAGAGCGGCAGAGAGGCTCATAAGATAACAGGGTTTTTGTTTCTAAGTGGTAAGAGAAGCTTCCTCGCACAACCTGTTTGCAACTGTTCAATGAGTAACTGTTCAGTAAAAAGTACCCTGGCCTGGACGGGCCAGTTAGTACGGCAGAACCGAGTGTGTAATGAACCAGTGTAATTAATTGTAAGGATATAAGAGATGTGTGCCATGTAACCAGGGTTTATTTTGTTTGTACTTTTTTTTGTGTCAATTTACGAAGTGATGAGACAACCCCCCCCCCCTGAGAATCAGGAGCAGGTAGAGGCTTTTCCCCCAGGGTTTATTGGCCTGCAATGCTATTAACAAATTGTAAGAGGATGTGAAACCCTAACAAACTGGTTTGTGACGCAGTAGCCATAACTTCCCCCCAGGTAGCCCTACAGAGACGGACGGGGATGCAATAGCGCGGTGTGCGGAGTGCCGCGAGACAGAGTAGCGGAGGGGGGCCGCCCCTCTCCGCCCCTAACTAGGTCGGAAGCAGAGGTGGAGAGGGAGAGAGGGGGAGACCCCCCCCAGCCGTCCCGCTACTTACAAGACGAGGCAATGCCAGAGCGTGCAACTGACGCAACGGCCGGTGGGGAATTTGACACACCCTGTGTCCCTAAAGATATTTTTATTTGTCAGAAGACAAGCTCTGGCGAAACTCCGCAGCTGCAAGGCGTGCTACCAAATGTTCCTGCACGTGCAGACAATATCCGGAGGCAGCGGAAGACACACGTGCGCCGGCACAGCTGCGTTTCGCAGCTGCCAAGGGACGCCGAGCTCACACCATCAGCTGCGTCTGTCCCAGGCTGGCTACCTCAATAAACAATGAGAGCATTTGGCGAGCGGGCGGGAATAATAGCGACACGATATCCGGAGGCAGCAGAAGATACACGTGCACCGAACCAAGAGGCCACCCCAAGTGTTCCCGCACATGCAGAATGGTACAATAAACTTCCATGCCAGAATCAAGGGGCAACGACGGGCCCACGTGCGGGTCACAGGAGCATCGGACACATGTTTTACAACCCAGGGGACATGGCGGTCAGCGCGGCCGCGTGCAGAGAGTATGCGAGCGACGCGTTATCCGAAGGCAGCGGAAGAACCACGTGCGAGGAAGCCACTGATGCCGAACACGTGTTTAACGACCCTGGGGAAGCAGCAAGCAGCCCGGCCACGTGCAGAGGGGATGCTAGTTCAATATGGCAAACGAGCATACAAAACCACAAGGAAAAGGGAGGAACAGATCAGTCAGATGTCGTCCAGCAAGGAGTGTGGACCGGAGCCGGGAGAAACGAGTTCGCGATAATGCATCAAGACGTCAACCTCAGTCAGAAGCCGTCAAGCGAGACGTGCGGAGGGAAGAGTCAGAGAAAACGGCAGTCGGCCGATGGGAATCGAGGAGTGCGGAGTGGATCCGGGACGAGACGCCAACGGCAGTCGGCCTTCGTCAAACGAGCAGTGCGGAGTGGAGTCAAGAGGAGGAGTTCGAGACCAGGCGTCGAGACGCCCACACCGATCAGCGAGGAATGGTAGCGGCCCAAGCGTCGAGACATCCACCAAGTGCCGGAGCGGTCCCAGGTCGCCAGCCGAGAGAACACCAGCACCTCGAGTCAGATAAGTAGAGCCATACAGGAAGTGTGAAGAATTGTGCTCCCCCACGACGCAAATCGCTGCATCAAGCAAAACATAGCCTACGTAGAAAAAGGGGAGGGGAGAGTTGTCTCGTGTGTACATGTAGAAGTGACCCTGTTAAGCATAAATAAAACTGACTTATGGTAACTCACAAGGGAGGTGAATTTATTTGGTAAATTGGACCTAGGGACAATATTGTCGACATATTCCTATGTCCTAACACTGAGGGCTGGCATCAAGTGCTGGCGCCTTACGTCGAGAGCANGACAATATTGTCGACATATTCCTATGTCCTAACACTGAGGGCTGGCATCAAGTGCTGGCGCCTTACGTCGAGAGCTGATTCCATACCTACTATACGCCATAGCAATAGGGAGGTATCAAGCTTTTAAAATAGCTTCCCTCGTTTTACGCAATNGATTCCATACCTACTATACGCCATAGCAATAGGGAGGTATCAAGCTTTTAAAATAGCTTCCCTCGTTTTACGCAATTCTCCTGCCACTAAAAAGTCTCTTGTAAAGAATTGAAGGATTCTTTGATCTCGTCTATAATAGTAAAAGCGAGACTGGAAGCTCGAGTCTTTGATAAGATGCTGGTTTTTTAGCATCCTGTCAATCCCGGTATTATTTTCCACACCCCCCACAAAAAGTTTGTCCCCTTAAATTGTTTTGAAGTAAGTAAACAGCTTTCACTGCCTTATATACTGTATCAACTTTTATCTGAAAAAATTCCCGAAACACTCTAAATCTGCNAAGTAAACAGCTTTCACTGCCTTATATACTGTATCAACTTTTATCTGAAAAAATTCCCGAAACACTCTAAATCTGATTGCTAATAAACCAAAAGCACCTTCAATGCTTTGTCTTTCTTTAGAAAGCCAGTAGTTGTAAACTTCAATATCCTACTGATATCTATCTGTTATCTTCGGATAAGGGCGCGTTAAGTTTTCTAACTGTGGGAACGNTAAACTTCAATATCCTACTGATATCTATCTGTTATCTTCGGATAAGGGCGCGTTAAGTTTTCTAACTGTGGGAACGCCTAGTCTCTTAACATAGCATTTTTAACCAAGTTCTGTCAGAATAGTTCGTTAAGGGAGAGGTAGATGACATGTGTTGTATAAATAACTTTTCTGAACCTTCCCGTAGAACCAAAATCAATAGTTGTATTTGATAACGAGCACTGACAGTGGTTAAAAGAAGAATTGGAAACTGTGCACTTATAACTGAAAAAAGAAGAACCACTAANGATAACGAGCACTGACAGTGGTTAAAAGAAGAATTGGAAACTGTGCACTTATAACTGAAAAAAGAAGAACCACTACCCCTGGGTTGCATAATTGTGACATGCTTTCCATACCAACGCAATCTGAAATGTTCTATTTTGATTTGAAATGCGATCCCGCAGTTATCCACAAGTTTTGTGTTGGATCTAGCTGGTATAACGACTGTAATCGTTTCCAGATAACCACAGATACCTCTTTTANATCCACAAGTTTTGTGTTGGATCTAGCTGGTATAACGACTGTAATCGTTTCCAGATAACCACAGATACCTCTTTTACAATGTTTGATGCAGTTCAGTCATACATCCTGTAGCTACAGGTCAAGCTTTTATAACAATTCCCAGTTGCAATGTAGGCCCTACCTCAAAGAGGAACTGCTTTATATTAGCATTTCAAGTAAAAAATAATGAACAAGCATGTAACAATTTTATATTATACATCATGTCTTATATGTTTGTAGCTTACTACAATATTGTTTGTGAAACCGAAATGTGATTTATATGCACATGCTAGCAAACTCGCCGTGGCCTTGATTGCAGGAAATATGGCCAATTACAATTATATAGCTTTATAATTATGTTGTAACTTTTTAACTTTCATTAAAATGTTCTGACGCAATATAGTGGATGTATCTCCTAAGCGAAAAGTTTATAGCGTAGGTGTCTCTTTTTGTAGGTGCTGTAGCGAGCAATATTGAAGCTAAGAAACTGTCACAGAGATGCACTCAGAAGAAACAGCACAAAAAGTGGTTCTGCGGAAATAAATACGAAGCTATGGAAAAACAAATTAAATTTTCAGTTTTTGTTGGGTTCATGGAAAAAAACAGAGAAGTGGAAATCTTGCGTGCGAAAGTGACGAAGCTGCAGAACAGAAGGATGACGATTTCGTAGAAGATGTCCTTAACATTGTACTGAAGAATCTCATAACACTGAACCGGCCGACACTGCCGAATCAAGTAACGAAACGAATTAAGCAGAAACTATCGACCACACAGTTAAAGGTTCTCCGAAATGAAAATCAAAAAGCACAACTGTTTACGGGGTGTTGATTAAAACATTAAACTACTTCAAGAAAGATTACACATTCAGGATCAGAGACGCATGAATTCTAATAAAAGCGATGACACATTTAAATGTTTCATGCCTTTGTACAATGTCATTAAATATGCCAAGATCAAGTCAGTTGAAAATGTAAAGAAATATTTTCAATGTTTCTCTTTGGAAGAAGAGACCTTGTGTACCAGCTCCTTTAAGCACCTTCTACACACTACGGAAGAAGCAGTTCAACACTAATGACAACTGGTTCTTTCTTTACCAATGCCGTTGTCTGAATCAGGCTTTGACACAGTGTTTCAGGGAGAAGGCTACGTCACGCCGTTTCAGGGGTAAGACG
Source organism: Clitarchus hookeri (assembly GCA_002778355.1). Classification (NCBI taxonomy): domain Eukaryota; kingdom Metazoa; phylum Arthropoda; class Insecta; order Phasmatodea; family Phasmatidae; genus Clitarchus; species Clitarchus hookeri. Next base: position 212,952 of record NQII01002149.1, read on the forward strand.
GTGAACAACAGTCACTACTTAACAATAACTTTTGCACACAATGTACAACAATGCTACAATAATGAAAATATTGAAAGGACAAATTAATAAGTAAAAAATATGTATAACTAACATTGCAAAAAAAATAACAATTGCTTGGTTCAATTTATGTAATGATAATAAAACGAAAATCAATTTGAGCCAGAGTTGTTAATATAGGTAAAGGTCATATCGAAAATAATATTTCAATCGGTATTATTCTTGGTTTATTATGCACAGATAAAATCATTGTTTATGGATTTCGCCAGCTGTTAAAAATTTCAATGGCTGCCAGTGTTACAGAGTAGCTCACAGGAAACCCATACCGTACACGGCAAAACCAGTGACGAACCCCGCAAGTAACCAGCTCTCAAATAATATCTTAGCGAAACTCGCAGGAAAAATTGTCCCTCGTGCGCCGGGCTTACAGCAGTATTTTCAATACTATGAAAATAATTGTTATAAAGAACTTTAAATTTTCCATTCAGATGGAGAAAGGCCTGTGCATAAATGGAACAAAATAACATGATTTAACGTAATATGTCAAAACATTATGATTTTTCTATATTTTCTCTTTTATTATTCTAGAAAACTTCATAACTGACGAAAACATGCCTTGTTAAAAATTACTGATTTGTTAGGCATATTCATGTAGTAACTATCAGTAATCATTTTATCATAAAAAATTGTTGTTATAAAGACATTAATTGTTTTGATCTATAGATTCTTCTGAAGGATTTGTAATTATGTCTCCAAGTTCCTCGTCAGTACTTAAAAGGCATATTCATGTAGTAACTATCAGTAATCATTTTATCATAAAAAATTGTTGTTATAAAGACATTAATTGTTTTGATCTATAGATTCTTCTGAAGGATTTGTAATTATGTCTCCAAGTTCCTCGTCAGTACTTAAAAGGCATATTCATGTAGTAACTATCAGTAATCATTTTATCATAAAAAATTGTTGTTATAAAGACATTAATTGTTTCGATCTGTGGATTCGCTCTGGAGGATTTGTAATTATGTCTCCAAGTTCCTCGTCAGTACTTAAAAGGCATATTCATGTAGTAACTATCAGTAATCATTTTATCATAAAAAATTGTTGTTATAAAGACATTAATTGTTTCGATCTGTGGATTCGCTCTGGAGGATTTGTAATTATGTCTCCAAGTTCCTCGTCAGTACTTAAAATTATGTTATCATGTTTTACGCCTCTTTATCATTACGAGTACGTTTCTCACTTATAAACATAAAATTAAACTTCAATAATGTTCTGCAAAATCTCTTTAAAAAGATAGGCCATGAAAATTACACTTGAAAATATTTTAAAATTTTGACATACGATCGCGTAATTTAATTTTAAATACAATTATGTTTCCGCATGACAAATATGAAGCAAATTGAAGATTCTAAACTCAGTTAATTTTATGAAATAGTTTTATGGGTGTTATTTGCCCACTAGTCATAAACGAAATGTTTGTTGTTTTATTTTTAAAATATCAGAAATACATATTTTTTAGCTGCAAAATAAAACGCCAACCTGAAGAATAATGTAAAACCCGATATATATGTATGTATATATATTATGTAAACCACTTTATTTATCCTGGTGAGCTATGCTTACACAACTTATACAAAATAATTTAATCAGGACGTTAAAATCAACCCTCCTATAAGCGACAAACATCTTATATAGTCTGTTCGCGGTTTCTTAACACTTTTTTAATCAAACCATTAAAAAATCGCCTCATGTAAGACGTATTAGGGTGTTTCCTAAATATGTGATATATCACAAGCGGTTTATACTTGTGTTAAAATTTATTTATATAATTTTTGGTTTAATTTAAATTTTACTTCTGATGTGTATATAAATTATAACATTTAATTTATAAATAATAAGAATGAAACAGGGATAACATAGGTGGGTTGGTGATGCCTGGTAAGAAATAGTTCTTAGGCGAAATATTAGTACATGAGTGCGCACGAATACGGTGCGTCGTCCCTCTGGCGTAATTTTCTAGACTCGGTTAAGCTTTGTAGGAATCGGAGAACTATCCTGGAAGTAGAACTTCAGCAGGGCTTTAAAAAAAATGGATGTAGCCGCGAATAGGCTATTCCATTAGGCCATTAGAAACCAATAAAATTGATGATATTATAAATTTTCTAGTGTACGTATCTAGTGTTATATTGACCCCCGTCCTCACCCTTAGGAACTTCCATAGGTATCATACTGGACAATTTCACCTGCTAATGAGGCTATAGATAAGCGGAAGTGTTAGTTCGAAGGAACACAGCCTCAACTTTGTACCACATTTTGTCATTAGACACTGCATCTCACTAATTGTCCCGTAGTTCTGGGTGAGGAGGCGTACTAGTTCGCTACGCGAAGACGCAGATTTGCACAGAGAATGTTCCCTTCTGATGCTCATTTCAAACGTCGAGTTACCGTAGCCGAGCTCCTACACCCTTACAGTGGCAGTCGGTGCAGTGGCCACACGACTCTGCAAGGAGGCGTATAAAACGTCCACAGATGTCTTAATAATTAAGTTATTATTAAAATTATCCTACGTACGGCGGCTTAACTGTCACTAAATAAGTATATTCAACATGTCTAGATATCAAAATCTATGTTGCATTTCTCCTTGTTAATGAATATCATCAAATATCTGACTTTACGTTTGGCCTAACACTTCGAATTGTATAAAGAATATGTGATGATATTTTAACGAAATACAAGGAATTCTATTATATAGTGTTTGTGTCTAATCAAACGTCAAAATAACTTTTCATGTTTTGAACACCAGTAAAGTTATTTTCTAAAATGCCGTGATCTACACTGAGAAAATTTTGCAGAGCTACCTAACGCGCATATATTAAAACAAAGATAATTTTTGCAACTTTTTTTTATGAAAGGACTCAGCATATTATTGGTCTGGTACGTGGTTTGGATTTTTTATAAGAACTTGTGCGAGGTACATCTCAAAATAATAGTTCGTGTTATCACATGTGTGTGTGGGGGGGGGGTTTAATGATACAGGCCTGGCAAAGAAGCGGTGATTGCCGCCACGTGTGCCAACGTGCTGCAAGAGATCTGAGGCATGATCCGGACTCACAACTGTGAAAGGCTGCTGACCCACTAACTGACTGGTCACCGAGCATCACTGAGTATGCATGCGACTTTCTTAGTTCTGTCTGCTGATATCCCATATTCCTCGTAGTAGACCACCTACCTAAGTATTTATCTTCCATGCTAACAAAAATCAAAGTCTAAGTTTAGAAAGAGCGTTTATGCAAATAAAGCAACAATTATTACTGAATACAATAACATCCGAACTACGTGAATACAAACACGACGGTCATTATGTATTCATGACACCCATGAGTTAACTTTTTTGACTGATTTCCATAAATTTTACATATATAAATTATTTGAATTTATTTAATATTTTTGAATAGTGCATTATGACTAAATATGTAAACATAATTAATAGATGCTCACATTTGTAGAAAACGTTTACATTCTTATACTACATTTAAAAGTTAATTTTTTTAAGTTCGATTATATATGAGATTTCATCACGAATTTTACTCTTGGTACAAAATATTTTGCGACAGAAGCTAAGAAATTGAAAAGGGGGAAGCGTACGCACGTATTATAAATTATTATCAATGTATCTTGAAGTAATGTTTTATAGTTTAGTCCACTTCCTTGCGCATAGAAAAAATATATA
>NQII01002149.1:216864-280672 GCA_002778355.1 Clitarchus hookeri
CCCCCTTTTTTTTCTCTTTCTCTCTCTCTCTCTCTCTCGAACACTCCCGCCCCCTCTTTTTTTTATGAAACACTGCCAGTCTCACACAGGTAAGATTCTCACTCACCGTTAGACAACTGATGAAGGTCGGTATGGTGATGACGCGCTGAAGACGGATCGGCCGTCACGCTGGCTGTGACCCGAAAATTATAAAAACGGTCACTAGAATTTCCTTTTCTTGGCTTCATTTATTGTCCCCGTGAAATTTGGGGCATTTTCAGTCCCAACATTCACATAGTTTCCCGGATTAAACATCTGTACAATTAAAAAAAAAAAGTAAAGTAATAAATCTGCCCGTATAACACTAAAAGAGAAGAGAATAAATACGATTTGGCCTTGTTTATTTTCGTCGCGTTTATACAAGTTGATGTCCACGCGCCTGTCTACAGCGGCATGGTGAACAACTGATCAGCCGAGATTTGCAGTGTGTGTCGTGCGTGCGGCGTGAGACGTCGCGGACGCAGCCACGTGCCGTCACGCCACGCGTCCTTGCGCGCCACCTGCCGGCGAGATTGTGAACCGCCGCCGTGATGGTCCAGCTGCCGTGGCCCGCGAGTCCCAGCGGTGCGCATGCGCAGGATCGTACACCCCCCTTTCAAGACACCCTAACAATCTTCACAACTCAGTCGCCATTCTCTTCACAGCGACCAGGGGGTCCCACTCTGTGGGCAAAATAGAATTATTCTCGAAATCGATTTTTATTCGAATAGTCTCGTCTGAAATCGAATCAATCATTCGGATTTCGAATATTCTGTTTTTCTTCTCCGTTTGCGTCATTATCGAAAGGAATGAATGTTAATGCTACCACAAGTTAACAGTTCGAAAGTACTGTTTTGCAAGCGAGTAAATTAATGGCCTATTTGGCTGAAGTTGTGACATTTGTGTTCATAAGAAGTTAATATTTATTTGTATTTGAAAAAGGTAACATTTTAAGTTATCGGTCATTTTAGTACTAATGTGTATTCTGGAGCTGTCGTAATGCTTTGGAACTGAGAGAAGAGGTTTTTTTACGTTATATTATTTATTTTCACAATCTGTTCTCGTTTCAATGATTAATATATTTTCTCAAAGTATTTTGATGAGTTAAAAGCTCTTTGCAATTCACGAAAAGTTACAAAACTGAAAACAATTGCTAAAATTAATTTTCCTAAACTGAATTATTGCAGTAGTTGTCATTCAATTCCTTAAATATTCGAATGAAACATTCACTTCGTGGAGATATGTATAAACATTCCCATAATCGAAACAAATGAACATTCGCATGAGTGAAGCGAATCATTCTTCATTTAAAAAAGTGAATGTTGAGTGTAATTTTGCTTTACTGAGGAAATATATTCGACATAATCTGTGTTTAAAGAAAAAATGCAGAGAGAAAGTTTTAAATCTTTGTACAAAAATGGCAAAAAGTTAAACATCAATTAATAATTACCTTAAAAAATTACGTAAATATTGTAGTGCACCTAGTGCCATCTGTTGTCGCGAAGAAAAACTTTAAACCGAATGATTTATTCGAATACCACAGACAAAAAACGAAAATTCTCTTATACCGCAACAATCAAATATTCTAACTGTTTTCATTTAATTTTGCCCATCACTAATTTGGGAGGTCTTGAGAGCCGATGAGGGTCAGACGAGATGAGTATGGAGCCGTGCCGGAATGGGAGATCCTCGAAAAAACCCGCCGACCAGCGGCATCGTCCGGCACGATTCCCACATGCGAAAATCCAGTGGCGATCCCACCGGGAATCGAACTCGATTCACCTTTGTGGGAGGCCAGTAGTCTAACCACTACAACACAGTGGCCCCCGACTATCAATTAAGATGGCAGCGAATTAAGTAAAGTAGTTATAAGTATTCGCGTTATATTGTGAGTGTAATATTAAAATATATGACAAATCTTTGTGTATTATGATTCCTACACATGAGAGTACGAAATGGTATATTAGTAACACATTCAGGTTCCTAACAATTTCGCGTTTCCGTTTTAGTGACGCATGAATAATGTCGTTAGGCGCATGGCAATGTAAATTTGCTCATAGCGGACGGATAAGTAATGAGAATAAAAGTAGATCTTAAGCAGAGCTTTCAAAAGTGCTCAATCAACCACCAACAACCTATATAGGCTGTTCATTGTAAAACGAGCACTTTTGAGGCCCCAGTTACTTTTTTCTTAAACCCTTTTTTTTCCTTTTACCATCTTTTTAATAAACATTGCCATGTAAGTAATAAACACAGTGTGTATATCCCACCACACTCGGAAGTTAACGTTTAAGGCTAAAATTAAATATAATTTGACTATTATTCCAAATGAGAGGACTTTCAAAAGCGCTCACTTTACCGTGAAAAGCCTATAGAAGCGGGTGAGATTATATTTCGAGGTATTTTGGCAGCGTTAAACAAACTGTTCTCTAGCTCCGGCGGGCTGAAGCGAGTGGAGATGGACCAGCGGCGCTATGCAAGGTTGGGGAAAACGGGAGCACGCTGAGGAAACCCACCGGCCAACTAAAACGCCTGACACATTCCCTAGTGAGAAAATCCGTGTTTGACTCCTTCTAGAATCGAACCTGGTTATTTGTGGTGGCAGGCGATTGGTGTGTTCCCAACACTGTAACAGCTCACGGACGAGATTGGAGACTAGGCAGTAGAGGTAGAGACTTTATATGAAGTGAAATAAAAATATTATGTCTCGAACTTTTATGCATCGAAAATCTAATAACATAATAAACCAAGTGATTACAATCCACTCCGGATTACCTATATGCCGTTTGGGTACACAAAAATGTAAAATCACTTGGGCTAGGCTCCAACTTGGCATCCACACCCAAATAGTTTGACAACTTAAAGTGTATACAGGACGGAAATGAACTCTACCGACAAATTTCGGCATGTAGTTCCTCATCCAAAAATAGGTCGAATAAACACATAATCCCTATAATTTAAAAACTATTCCGGAAAGATGTAATTACCGTTCACTTTCAAAGGTGATTGCTAGTAATAGAGTAAGAATGAGAGCTTAATCTCTGAATGTATTTATAATGCATCACTAAAAGACTAAGTGCAAGCCATAAACATTTGGTTACGGATATCAACTCCTTTCCATAAAAAATGAATGGATTTGAATCCCATTTGTACATTAAAAAATTTTACAGTCAGATCTACACTGAAGAGTAAAAAAAACTGGTACACCTGCCTAATATCGTGTACGGCCCCCGCGAGCACGCAGAAGTGCCGCAAGACGACGTGGCATGGACTCGACTAATGTCTGAAGGTATGCAAGAGGCATATCACACCATGAATCCTACAGGGCTGTCCACAAATTCATAGGAGTGCGAGGCGGTGGAGATCTCTTCTGAACAGAACTTTGCAAGGCATCCCAGATATGCTCAATAATGTTCATGTCTGGTGATTTAGGTGGCCAATGGAAGTGTCTAAAGTCAGAAGAGTGTTCCTGGAGCCATTCGGTAGCAAATTTCGACGTGTGCGGTGTCGCATTGTCCTGCTGGAATTGTCCACGTCCGTCGGAATGCAAAATGGACATGAATGGCTGCAGGTGATCGGATAGGATGCTTACGTATGTCACCCGTCAGAGTCGTATCCAGACGTATCAGAGGTCTCATTTCACGCCAACTGCACACGCCCCATACCATGACAGAGCCCCCACCATCTTAAACAGTCCCCTGTTGACATGTAGGGTCCATAGATTCATGAGGATGCTTCCATACCCATGCACGTCCATCCACCTGATACAATTGGAAACGAGACCCTTCAGACCAGACAACGTGTTTCCAGTCATCAACAGTCCAATGGCGGTGTTGGCGGGCCCAGGCGAGGCGTAAAGCTTTGTGTCGTGCAGTCAACAACGGTACACGAGTGGGCCTTTGGCTCCGAAAGCCCATATCAATGATAGTTCGTTGAATAGTTCGCATGCTGGCACTTGTTGATGCCCCAGCATTGAAATCTGCGCCTATTTGAGAAAGGGTTTCACGTCTGTCACGTTTAATGATTCTCGTCAGTCGTCGTTTGTCCCGTTCGTTCACGATGCGAAAATCCAAATTTTTCGCTACCTCGGAGATGCTATGTCCCATCTCTCGTGCGCCGACTATAACCCCACGTTCAATCTCACTGAAATGTTGATAACCCGCCTTTGTAACAGCAGTAATGGATCTAGCAACTTTGCCATACGCTTGTTGTCTTATATAGGCGCTGCTGACGGCATCGCGTTACTCTTATTGGTTCCATACCTCTGTTATTTGCATACGCACGCCTATACCAGTTTTTTGGCTCTCCGGTGTATTTGGTTTCTTCCTGCGGCGTATTTATCTACCGTGCTTGGTAAATGAAAAGGCCTTCTTATGTTTTTATGCTAAATTTATCATAATCGATGTATGCAGGATAGAAACTCAAGGCAGTTTTAACATGTTTTATTAATCTGCGGGGAACTGCCCAAAAAAGGCACTTAGTTACCTTTGTGTATGCGCATATGCGGTTCCAGCCCATTTTTCGTGAAAAGACTGCCATGTTTTAAGTGTGCTGATAATTATGTACAAACTTACTCAACCACCCCCAACCAGCATTTCATTGTATTTCTTCTTCAGGACATGTATGCTGTGAGGCACTTGTCATTGTGTTTTGAAGTTACAACTGCGTCACAATAATGCCACATACTTGCCTCTTTATTTATTTTATTTATGAACCCACGTTTAATTCGGCAATATGTCGGTTTTCAAGAAATATGTGTTACATATACGTACAACACGTAGAGTACACATATTTTAACGATTATAATTGCACAGTAACACAATTTTAGAGACTTAATTTTAATAAAAGTGCGGCAATGAATCAGGCAGTTTTGAGCACTCCGTGATTATGACATAACTAATTGCCTTATTTATCAGTCGAAGGAATATTGCAATAAAGCAAGTTATTCACACGTTTTACTTATGAGAAAATAGCATAATTAATTTCACCCACTGCGATCCAAACCCTATATCAGTTGTTTATGGGGATTCACATCATATTGCGCAGCATGGCTGGAGGAATTTAATACACTCCTTCTCGCATTAGCTCTTCAAGTTCCTGAAGAACACATGGGAGTTGTTTTTGGAAGACTTGTGTTTCCAAATACTGCCGAAGAATATAACTACACGCGGACAGATACTGTAATCTGGCATGCCAAAGAATATTTCCGTTCTTTGAGATTGCACTATTTGGAAATAAACTCCTCAGATTAACTATGAAAACCCTACAAGCGTGACTCATAGCAGCATCGTGTTAAGAAAACGTATCATTATATGCAGGATAACGAGTTCATTCAAGCTAATGGAAGTTATCTAATAGATTTTCACACCACTGTGAATTCACTGTAACTGCACGTCCGTCATCATGTTCAAAGACACAAGAGGCCTAAAACACCAAAAATGACACACGATACTGTCAGTTTGGCACTGCGGTGTGACTGTTTATGAAGTCTTTGTGGATTTTCGCGCGACCAGAAATGAAAGTTAAGCTGGTTAACAAATCCTGAGAGTAGTCTATAATCTGCCGGTTATAGTTCACATTTTTTTACATCGCTCATATTCATTAAAAAAAACACTCATTTAAAAATAAAAAAGGGATAATCAATTATAATTTTTGCTTCGCGAAATTTAGTACCGTCAATTTTACTTTCATTCTTTTTATCTTAGGATATTGTTCTTTCATTAAAAAAATCTTTAATGAAAAAATTACGGACCAACACATTATATACTACTACTATCTCGAATATTAAACGCCATGATAATAACACGATAAGAAAAAATCAAATCACTAGCAAACCAATTGATTTTCTTAATTTAATATATAATATTGTATCACTATAAATGAATAATAAAGTTTTCAAATTAACAGAAATAAATTATTTGTTGAGGAAGAAGTTACATTATTATTTTATTCATAACAAACTCTCTATTGCCTTAATTTGATTTCATACAAAATATTTGGCTCCAAACATTAATAAAAAAAATGACACTAACTGATTTGAATAAAACATTTACCATTTCTAGAGGTTAGTGGAGTGGAGATATATCTGGGTGGTTCTTAACATCGTGGTCTTGAGAACCTATGAGTGTGAAGTGAGGTGAGTATGGAGCAGCGCCGGAATGCAAGGGTGGGCGAAGTGGGAGATCCCCGAGAAAACCCGCTGACCAACGGCATCGTCCGGCACGATTCCCACATTTGAAAATCGGGGAGCGGATCGCTGGGATCCGAGCCCAGTTCCTCCATGTGGGAGCCGAGTAGTCTGACCACTACACTACTGCTCCCCCCTCCTAGATATCAGTATAATATTGATACATTAAAAAACTATCAATTATTTTGATAAAAAATCAACCATCGGAAAAAATTAAACTGTTTATGGTAGTAATAAAACTGTTTTCAACTGTTTTAAAACCATAAATGTTCATTGAAATTTAGTTTATGGAACAATTATAAAATATAATGAAACGAGTCATTCAGAAACTAATATCATTGGTAGTTTTGAACAAAAAACTATTTTTTGTTTTAGGGATTCTATGGTGTATAAGCCTTCTCATCTTTTTTTTTTAAATTAATAATGAGATATTTAATTACATTGTCTTAGAAATCAGAGAACAAAATGGGAATTTTATGGATTTCAAAGGTGTAGATATTGATATTATTTTGGAGACCAAGGACATTTAAAGTCTTTATCTACAAGTAATAGCACACAGAGATTTGGTTGATATATAAAATAGAGTACATAAGAATGTTTCTATTAAAATTTTATTAATACACACTATAGCGAAAGTGTAAAAAAAATTTAATTAAAAGAACGAAACATATTTCCTATAGGTGTTATATTTGTAAAGATAAATAATAATGTAATTATTCATTAGATTTTCATAAACTATGTGAATAGTATATTAGAAATAATAAATGAAATAAAATATTTGAATGTCAAAATTGTTTAAGAAAAAATAGAATGAATGTATTTGTTAGTGTTACAATTATGAAATATTTATTTATTTGTAAAAAAAGNATTGTTTAAGAAAAAATAGAATGAATGTATTTGTTAGTGTTACAATTATGAAATATTTATTTATTTGTAAAAAAAAGTGCATATGAAAATATTAAATATAATTAAAATGAACCTATAGAACTATGTTGCTAATATTATGAATCTGNATTGTTTAAGAAAAAATAGAATGAATGTATTTGTTAGTGTTACAATTATGAAATATTTATTTATTTGTAAAAAAAGTGCATATGAAAATATTAAATATAATTAAAATGAACCTATAGAACTATGTTGCTAATATTATGAATCTGNAAAAAAAGTGCATATGAAAATATTAAATATAATTAAAATGAACCTATAGAACTATGTTGCTAATATTATGAATCTGATTCAATTGACACTAGTGACTTTAAATGAAATAGGATATTAAAATAATATGTCATTGTATCTTACAACCATAGGATTGTACGTTATTGATATTATTAAACATATTAAAGATATGTTTGTATTATCTTCTAAATATAACTTATCATCATATGGAGATAACACTACATGCTTTGATTCAACTTTACATAATTTTAGATTATTCAACACAATATTATAAACAGTTTGTGTTGCTGTTTGATTATTCATTATACAATCTTTGTACATGTCAAACTTATTTTTCTATATTTTATTTCCTTGTTTCTTTGCTAGTTCTTTTTTTAAAATATCATTCCGAAATGCAAATATTTTTTCATCTCAAATCAACAAATTCTCTTATTGTATTCCTATATATTTATTTACCTATACATGCTATTCACGCTAAAGTGAGCGCTTTTTGAAGTCCTCTCATTCAGAGCAATAGTCAATAAATATATTATATTTTAGCCTTAGACGTTAGANAGTGAGCGCTTTTTGAAGTCCTCTCATTCAGAGCAATAGTCAATAAATATATTATATTTTAGCCTTAGACGTTAGAATTTGAGTCCTATGAAATATATACATTGTGTTTATTACTTTCATGAAAATCTTTACTTTTAAAAGTGTTGGAAGGATTAAAAACAGGCTGATACGAAAAAAGTAACTAGGGCCTCAAATGTGCTTACTTCACCGTGAACAGTCCATAAATAATATGGGTANAGGCTGATACGAAAAAAGTAACTAGGGCCTCAAATGTGCTTACTTCACCGTGAACAGTCCATAAATAATATGGGTACCTTTAATTAACTAGTGATATATCATCTATCGTATAATCTGATGTATCAAAGTACTCTTCATTATGTTTGATATTTTCATATACATATTCTCTTACAATATACACTGTGAGAGAATCTGTATTAGTACCTAAAAGTCTCATATTTTTGTAAAATATTTTTGAAAGAAATTAAATTAGAACTAATTGTTTAAGAATTTTGGTAATTTAAATACAACAAATCCCTTATAAACTTTTTTATTTAATGTTATTTTAGGTTACTCCTTATATAATAAAATGTTATCTTAATAAATTATTGTAGTAGTTTCATAATTTTTTTGTTCAATAAACTTTCTTAATGAATGTATTAATTTTCCTATATATCAATTTTTCTAAAATTTTAAATTTGTTTTCCATAAACTGCATTATTCATAAACTTATCAGAGTCTTTTTCGAAATCAGTTTAGCTTCATGTCTTATTTTGCATTCTTTTCTACAATATTGATTGTGAAAATTGCAACACCCAGAATGAATGGCCCGAATGAATCCAAACTCGGAGGATGTGTAGAACAGTGTACCCAATAAGTAAATCAGCATATCAGTGAGTTCGAACGAGGCAGAATGATCGGTCTCCAGGAAACGGGTTTGTCATACTGTGGCATTTAGGCTCCCACAGTGCATGCTGCTACGACAGTGATGCGTGTGTGGCGCCAGTGGATAAAAGAGGGTCGCACGCAGCGACGAGCGGGTATTGAATCACGCAATGTGACCACAGCACTCGATGACTGCCATCTGGTTCGTATGGCCGTAGCGGACAGTACAGCCTCTTCCAAAGTGTTGGCTCAACACTGGAGCACTGCAACGTGTGTGGACCTGTCTGCGTCGACAGTTCGACGCCGTATGCTGCGGGCTGGACTGGTAGCACGCATGTTATTGCGTCGTCTTCCATTGTCCAGCAACAAGCGCCTCAGACTGCAATGGGCACGTGAACGTCGTTGCTGGCGTGCTGAGTGGCAAAATGTAGTGTTTTCGGACGAGTCCCGCTTCAACTTGTCCTACAGTGATGGCCACATACGTGTTAGATACGACCATGGTGACTGAAATCTAACAGACTGCATTGTGGTGCGGCATAGTGGACAAAACCAAGATGATGGTTTGTGGCGCCATTGGATACGGCATGCGATCTCGAATCCTACGTAATGAAAGCAATCTGAACAGCAACCGCTACATCAGGGAGGTTTTAGATCCCAAGAGACTGCTCCTCCTTCAGACAACTCAAATATGCAATATTTCAGCAGGACAATGCTCGTCCACGTGTGCTGAGGAATTTGCAAGCCTTCTTCAATGAACAACGGGTACCACTGCTTCCTGGGACTGCACTTTTGCGTGATATGTTACCAATCAAACATGTCTTGGATGTGGTTGGTCTGTGACTTGTTCGTCACGGTCCCCCAGCAACCATTGTTGATGCTTTGTGGGTGGACTTGCATACAAACTGTGTGGAGGGGGAGATTCCCCAGGAACATATCCAGTTTATCTTTAATTCCATGCCACGACATTTAGGAGCTTTGATTGCAGCATGTTGGAGCATNCCCAGGAACATATCCAGTTTATCTTTAATTCCATGCCACGACATTTAGGAGCTTTGATTGCAGCATGTTGGAGCATTACATCATACTGAATTCTCAATGACAGAGATCATGTACAGTCCTGTAATCCNCTTTGATTGCAGCATGTTGGAGCATTACATCATACTGAATTCTCAATGACAGAGATCATGTACAGTCCTGTAATCCTATTAAAATGTGTATTGTCATGACATAATTTGTGGTTTAAAGTTAATTTCAATCACAAGTATCATTCTTGGTGTTGTGTTTTTTTTACAAACGTTAGCGTATATAAGACCTTAGCCATGCTTTCTGTCCAGAAGGGATATAATACTTTACTTTTTTTAAATAATTAATTTACTTACACTTTTTTTTAATTCGATAATCAATTACAAAAACCATTTTTGTTTCAGCGTATTCATCAGTTTATAGTCCTTTTGTTTATTTCCAGTGTGTTTATAAATTAATAATTTTTTGAGGCTATTAATTATTATAATCTGGAGAATAATTTATATTTATCAATAGTACTTTCGTTTGGTTTAAGTAGTTTTTGTTTAATTTTTTCATCTGTTATTTTATTATAATGAAAGATTTGGAAATTGGTAGTGGTAATGCATATCTATATAGAATATTAGCATCCAAATACAGATTATAACACAAATGTTTCTGATTTTTATATACCCCTTTTCCAATATTTTTTCTTTGCATAATTTTACGGTTTTACCGGTTTTTTATCATAGAAATACCAATTATTTGCTATTGTGTAACTATTTCGTAACCTCGAAATAGCACATCCAATTCCTTTCCCGTATGTTTCATACGTGTCTTGGTCTATAATTAATTCCAGTTGTTATCTGGCTTCTTTTAATGATGCATAAACTGCTAAATTTGGTGCTTAAATATAATAAATAGCATCAAAATATAGTTTTGATAACATATTTTCAAAAATTATCGAATACATTTTTTAAGAGTACTGTTTTAAATTTTACATATAAGTCATGATAATCACCACATGTTTTGCAATTTAAATGTTTCTACTTTTTCTTAGCAAACTTTAAATCTGAATCTTTTGTATTTTTATTATTCAATGTTGTATATAATCACTTTTGTTTTCTGGAAGTTGTTCATTACATTTAGAATTAGTATCCACACATTCGTATGGATAAAGACCTTTCCTTAAAACAAAATGTAGATCTCCACTTTTTAATTCGTTTAATTTTTTCTCAAATGTAGCATTATCAATTGCCTTAGTGACAAATATTACACTTTTTACAGGTAGCCGTATTAGTTTTAATATTCTTTTTCTTTCTACATTTTTAACAATATAAATATTTTTTATCTGCTAAATTGATTACTGCTTTATCGGACAATGTACTTGCGAATCTAAATTAATCAATGAACCCACATTCAATAACTACATTTTGCCAATCTCCTTTTTTCCTCCATTTTTTATTACTTGTAGAACTTTTTCAGTTTTTTGTAATATTTTATTTTACATGATTTACATTTTGAAATATTATATGTTTGTTCATATTGATCGACAACAACAACCTTAGAAAATGTATTATAGTATTCTTTAGCTATCGGTATTATATTTGTGTCTGAATAATATTCATTGAGTTTTAATATTCACTGTAAGAATAAATTTGAATCATATTTTAAGTATATACTAATAGTATCTTAAGTATATACCAGTATCTTAAGTATATATTAGTAGTAGCAAAATGGCGGTTCTGACACAGGGAATGGAGATGGTGACGAGGGACAAGCCGACCGCCATCTTAAATGATGTCATGAGGCAACCTCCTGCTCTGTAATACCTCGCCAGCAGCGATCATCTTGGTTTTCCCTTTTTCCCCTCCTGTTCCACTTTAGCACATCATGCTCTTGCATTCTGTTTCGGGGTTTTCTCATATTCCTTCCAGTCTCTCTCATCTCCCATGTTCTATCCCTTGAGGTTTTTTCCGTATATGCTTCCTGTTCTCCATTTTGCCCCCGCCAACCAGGTTTCCTCATAGTTCTTCCATTCTCTCGCACTTTCTCGTCTCCGTGTTCTCCCGGTCTCATTCCTACCTCTCTCGTCCGTCCTATCTCCCGTCATCATCCACATACTATCCACCTCTCCCGTTCCACACCCCTGGGATTTTCTCATACGCCTTCCTCTCTCGTCTCCCATTACTGGGTTTTCTCAGAGTCCTCCCAGTCTCCTTCCTGCCTCTCTCATTCATTCTATCTCTCGGGGTGGTCTTCTCATATTTCTCCCACCCCTCTCGTTTACTTCTCACCCCCTCTCCCACCCCCACCTTTGGGGTTTTCACAAAGTACTCCCAGTTTCCTTCCTACCTCCCACATCCTATCCCCCTCTCCCAACCCTGAAGTTTTCACAGAGTCCTCCCGATCTCCTTTATTGTTCTCCTACCTCTCGTACCTTGGGAGGGTTTTCTCAGAGTCCTCCTGGTTGCCTTCCAACCTCTCTCTCGTCTCCCACATTCTATCTCTTGGGTGTTTTCTCAGAGTCCTCCTGGTCTACTTCCTTAGTCCCATGACCTATCGCCCTCTCCCAACCCTGGAGTTTTCTCAGAGTACTCCCGATCTCCTATGTTTTTCTCATTCCTTCCTACCTCTCATCCATTGGGAGGGTTTTCTCAGAGTCCTCTTGGTCTCCTTCCTGTCTCTCTCGTTCAATAAATCGGGTGTTTTCTCATATTCCTCCCTCTCTGCTCTCCTGCATATCGCCCCCTCCTCCATCGTCGCCACCAGTCGACCAACATAGGCAGTAATCTTTAATTCCCTCTTTCTCGTCACAAGAGAGTGTTTGAAGTGCTACAGGTCGTGGCTAGGAGCACTGGTATCAGAGCAGTAATTTTTGTGTGTGTTGGTTTACCATGTGTGTAAAAGATATTTAGAAAAAAAATACTGGCAGTCTACCCAGTACCGACGCCACAATCCTGCGCATTCATAATAATAAAAGAAATAAACGTACATCTTTCTAAAAACATGCATGCGGGCTGGGATGTAGCCAGCAATCACATGAGTGCGGGAAACATTTTGGTTTTGTAACGACAAGTAGTAGATTAATTACGCACTTACACAGCAGCAGCGCGGTCGCTCTGGCTCTCACCACCACCCTCGCAGCATTACCCTCGCACTTTACCGTCCGCATGACATAACCATGCGGATGGCTCCCGGGCTTGGGACAGGGGCAGTACACTACGCTAGCAAAAACACCACCGGAATTTGTTTTTTCTTATATGCAAACAAATCATGTAAGTCTTTAAGTATAAGTAAAAATAAACACCAGTAGCACCGCAAGCATAGTGTACAGGTGGTTTACAATGCCAGAAGGGGAATAACGACACACCTAAAATAAAAATATAAGTAGACAAAGGAATGCAAAGGCAGTCTACAGCCAAATGGAAGATTACAGTAGAGGTAGATGAAGATAAAAAGTGGGAACAATGCAATAACTAGTGAATAAAAGCAAGTACGATGCGATCACTAGTTACTACAACTCTAGTGTGATACGAATACCATTTCACATTAACAAACCCAGGTCGATGACCAGACATAGATGACAAATCCCTTGCGCTAGTATGTACATGAACGATTTTAGAATGTGAAATAGTACACATATCACAACATAACGGTAACATGCGTGACAAGATAAGGATACCTCTTGCACGGGATACAGTATGGCACCATTCAACACCGCCACTATCCACCAACAGCAAGATTCCTGACAAGATAAATACATCACCCCTGTAATATGCTACAGAATGCTGCTTAAAAACCAGTACATACACTGCAGGACATACTGGTAACACACCTGACAATATAAGGATACCTCTTACATGGTCTACAGCGTGCTACCATCCAGTATACCGGACAAGATGAATACGGCTCTTGCATGTGCTATAGTATGCTGCTGGAAAAAAAATACAAATTGAATAAATCATTACACACTCATATCATTCGTTGTGGGTGAGGGGAATGGAAGTGCTTCAGCTTCGAAAATACTGGGCGAGGAACTGCCTTTTACTATGCATCCCAAACCCATTGCCTCTCCCGAGGACAGACGCTATATGATGATACATACCTGCCCCAGAGGTGCGTGTACAGTCTATTATTCATTGTAGCTATAAGGGGTGGTATGCATGGCATCGTCCAGGATCTTGAAAATTTCATCCATCCATGAAAGAACTAGTTTGTTAGTGCATTCAATATATATTTATGTCATGATGGTGTGACCTAATGCTGTTGACCTTACTCTCATAACATGATGGTTCAATAATATTCGTTTATAAACTTCTATTTTTATGTTTTTTGTATGACACTCTTGTGTATCCCTTTAGCTAGATTCAGTACTTCATACTAACACTTATAAGCATACAGCTTGGCCCTCAGCCCGACAAACTCTATCATATCATTGCCTCCACACTCATCATTGAAATTGCCAATCACCCTTGCATTGGCAGGCAAGTAGCAGGAATGAGTGGGAGGGTAGACACTGGTGTAGAACTCGGCCATAAGTGCTGGGTCTAAAGCGAGGTCTCTGTATAAGTCGGGGCAGGCAATCGTATATTGTTCGGCATTTTAAAGCTTGTTTGGCGATAAGCTTTTTTGCATGTGATTCGCTGTTATACAAGTTCCATACGCTGGCATTTACACTTATTCTCCATGAGCTTACTGTATGTAGCCTTTTTCATTAGCTTGTAAAAGTACTTCTTGATGGCGTTCCTGGCTGCCTGGCTTTTCTCCATATTGAGTTCAATACAATGATTCAGCCATGCCTTATGATTGAATTGTAGGATGCGATGTATAGCCTTCAGCCTTAACCCATGACCCAACGCCTGCTTGAAATTAACATAATGCACAATATAATTCTTCTTTATCTCAAGGGTGGTCATGAGCTTGGTTCATTTGGACTTCAGAGAACACTCGTTTACTGGCACGAATGGAAGGTCTTTATGGTGCTCGTGGAGTGTGGTATGGTACACTACATTCGCCTCCACTATGTAGCCAACATCCTCATCTTCGGACACGGACAAAATGTTGATATCCATGCCGGTCCATTTGAAACCACCATATGGCAGTGGCCGGGACATTGACAATCGATACAAGTTATTTGCATCTACATACTGGTAATAGGTAGACGGCCTGCTGGCATCGTACATGGCATGGACATCCTTGTTGTTCACCACCATGTGATCCTTAATGCACTGAGCCTCACCTTCCTGGATACCAGCCTCGATAAACAGGTGGATGTTGTAGTCGACAAGGAGGGATAATTCCACCTGTATCTTACACAGCATTGTGTCAAAGAGAATCTGGGGGAACTCACATTGCAGACACAATAAAGTCCATAAGTGGACATATATAGTACCCGGAAGTTCTCGAAGACATTGCAAAGTAACAAAACATCCATCTATAAATACAGCCCACCATAATTTGTCAGTGTACTCTACCCAAACATTGCCTAGACCGTCTGCAAGTGATGGTACTCCTCTTCGGTTATGCCACATCTGGTGAAGCAGTTGTGAAATATATCGATGGCTGGCAGTTGTGGCTTGTCGAGCTTCCCCCATAAGTCGATATAGTCGTAGAAGAACACTCCTTCCTGAGTCACCAACTTGAGCTGACCAGGGTTGAAGAACACTGCGAGGTTGGTAGATGTAAATCTAAAGGTATCAATAAATTGAATGTTAAATTTGTCGCACAAACTTCAACTGAATAAGATATGTTTTCTATTGTGTGCGGGATAATAAATATGTTTTGTGTATCGTAGCCAAGCTGCTTAATAATACAATTTGCATCGTGTGTCAATTCATGGAAGAGGATTGACAGTCTCTTGGGGCAACGGTGGAGCTTGTTACAGTTATTACACACTGCCTCGATAAAGTTGCCTGTGAAACGGTTGTGCACATACACCTGGCGGTTATCGTGGGTGAAGGGGCCAGAACGGTGGCAACAGGTGGTGGCCAGAACATATCCAGTCCGTTCGCCAGAAGTCAGTGTTCGCATAGGTTCGGACTGGTTATAGATTTCCTTCATAGATTACCAATCGTGACAATTTCCTCCCTAAAGCACTTCGATGCATCTTCCCCGGTGTACCATTTCACATCTGTGGGGAGGCTGGAGAACTTGGGGGCTGGTTTTATGTCGTTATCCACCTTGACATAGATACCATAGCTGTAGGACTCATGCTTTTGGTACCTATAGGTTTAGGATGCCTCCAGGTTTGACTGGCACATCTGGACAGGCAATAGCATGGCTTGAAAGTCGGCATAAACGACTATAGGCATCTTATCGATGTTATGATAATTCTGGAAGTTCAGCACAGGAGGAGTACTGTTCTTCTTCGGCTGGGGCATGTCGGCATGAACTCAAGCATGTTCGTTAGTAGTATCTCCTGTGCTCAGTCAGTATCTCAGCACCTGTAAGCCCCATCACTCATGGTTGATTAACATACCTCTTGAGACAGTGTTTGCAAATATTGATAGCATGTTCATGGCCAGTCACATGGCAGTATACCAGTCGGGAGAAATCGGCTATGTAGCAATAATGTAAGTTTGTATCTTCCATCTTCATAAGAAATAGATAAAAGTGGTGAGCTAGTTATTCATTCGATACTCATATTGGAACCATCTTTCCATCGTTGTCATGCGTATAGATGTTCACACTGACCCCTGGATTGGACCTCTCGAACAAGGGTATTTAATGCAGAGGGATGGGGAACTCTAGACTACTGAAAATAAATTTTGAGTCAAATTCATGGTAGCACTGGTTGATGCATACAGGATTCACACCCTCTACATAGCATGCCAGGATCACCCATTTGAAGCACTGCTGGACCCAGTTTTGTGGGTTAATAATTGCCCTCGTGGATTCAATGTGTGCAGGCAGGGCAATGTGGGAGGAAGCTCTCAGTGGGTCAAGCTTGTTAATATGCAGCTGAAGTCATTTCATGGAGGTGAGGGTCCAGCCACTTCCTTTCACCATATACTCGTCCTCCTCCTGGCATATCTTAGCAATGGTGGCTGACACTGCACCTTTAATGTCGCTAGCATTGAAGAGGGCCACATCCTTAGTCTTGAAGGCACACTGGTCCGTCTCGTCGTGCGGCTTCAGTTTGCCGTATGCACACAGCAGAAAAATATTAAATTTAACCACTCCCTGGTCCTCAATCTCCTGCTCCATCTGGCCGATGATATTCGCTTTCATCCCCTCTAGGTAGCTGCAAATATGCATGGCCTTACTTGAAGTATTATCGGCGATGTACGTCTTCATGATGCCCCGAAATGTGCTCTCTGCCTCCACAATACCATACTTGCTACATTCGCGAGCACCGGTGACGACAGCCCTACAGCAGGATCGGGCCTCATCAGCAATAATGTGGTCTTGTACAAATGGTATGAGATGTGGTGCATTGGATGGCTCTGGCTGAGAGGCAGATGCCACAGCTATGTAGACCAATTTCGCTGGCAGTGGGCCGGTGGTTCTATTGCATTTAGCGCTGTGTGCTCGCAGTTTATATATTCCTTTAAACTGTCTCTCACACTTGTCGCACGCCAGTGTCTTGGCATCGGGGTACGCCCAGCAGCTGCGCTCATGCCATCTGGCTTTGGTAGTGAGTCCGAAACTTTCGTTACAGACCGTACAGCGGTTCGATGCATCCTGCCTTTTCAGTCCCGTGCATGTTACATGATGGTTGGTGAGTTTGTCGGTGGGAGCAAAAGCCTTGCGACACTTATCGCACGTGTGCTGTGCCTCCTTGAAAGGGTTAAGGGAGAAGAGGCATTCATGATGCAAGCCATTCGTACGATCGGCAAACAGACGATCGCAGAAACTACACTGTAGTGCGAGTGGTCGCATCGTAGGTGTGTTAGACAATGGAGACGGTTGTGATGTGGAATAAGAAGGAACTGATGACTGAGACGAAGATGGTGATGTGAAAGAAGGGAAAGATGGAAATGAGCAACGACCAGAATTCATCTTGTTCGTGGAAGAGGCAGAGAAAACCCAACGCAGGACGTCTCCACTGGCCGGTCTGGTGGAACATGCGAAGGATTGCTCGACACCGGACGACCAGTAGGGAATCTATGGGGAAAATGTACAATCCTAAGCTATTCTGAAACACATGTCTCCCAACTAGCCTAAACTATCAACACATACTTCATGTTCCCACGATACTAGCCGTAAAAGCGTACCGTATCGATTGAGTACCCACACAGAATAGGGAACGTACAAATAAAAACAAAATAGGTTTGCTCGGAGTGTTCCCAGAGTCTCTCCCTGCACACGATTGTATTCTGCCACATCTCCATCTACACCCGCCATTTTCAGCTGCAAACAGAGCGAGAGTTATTGATCAATTACCCTCCCATTCACACACAAGAGGACGTAAATAAATCACCTAATGTTCATAATACCACATGTTCTTTGGTATGCCACATGAAGGAAAGGCTCTATGCACGTGAGAAACTTCGGCATGTTTCACTCGGGATGCTCCCACACTCACCATGCCATTTCATTATGTTACGATTCCATCCTTACCTCTTACTGTAGAGTCTCAGACACCATACGAAAGTGACGGACTGACCTAGTACAGTCAGCATGTGTATGTGTGCTGCATATAGGCAGGCTGGGAGTACATTAGTTTTTATTTGCCTCAAGTGAAACATCTAACCACCGACACACATACATGACTCATATAACGAATAATAATGTTAGAGTACAGAGAGTGTATGCAGCGGTAACGACAATATATATTAAAAAAAACATGCTGTAAATGAACGAGAGAAACTACTGCTTGCTCGCGAGTGAACATTAAGTTCTGAAGGATAGTGCATTTTTTGTAGCCTCACAGCTCCGCCTGCGATGGGAGACGGGACTAAAACTGCTCGTCACACCACCCCGGGAATGAGCCGACCTGCATCGCACATGCACATTTGATCCCTGAAGGACAGTGTTTTGTTTCTTTTCGTATACACATATTCAGGGCTCCCCTCTTCTGTATGACTGCGTAGGTAATGAGTGACATACATACATACACATGTGCTAATGTAGCGAGTTACCAAGTAGGGGAGACTGAGTACGGTTGTGCCAGGGTACGAAAGTGACAGTCGAAATATTAGCCAAAGTATACAGATTAGCGAGGTGTGGTAACGGCGAAGGGAGGGGCTTGCATGCTTGAACCAGTGTCACAGTATTGCGTCAGCCGCTGCGCTCTGCGTACGCTAGGAGAGACCCGCATTTGTTTTTGACAGTCAAAAGTAAGTATTTTTGTTCGATTTCTTTTGATCATTGTTGTTACATATATACAAATTGAGTATTAAGTGTTATTTATCTATATAACATATACATTAGTAAATAAAAAGCAGTGATTACTTTGTTTATAGGTTATTTCATTTTGGCATGGTGTTTGTTTTTATGAAAAAAAGTGCGTTGGGTACGGTTGTGACATTTTTTGTGGGTACGGTTGTGACATAAGTAAAAGTTGTGTTTTATTGTTTTAGATGCCCAGACAACGCTCGCGGAAGACCGAAAGGGGGAGGCAAGACATTACTCAATACGAAAATGCATATATTGAAACAAAACGAGGTGTATCTCTGCGACAAGCAGCAGAAATGTTTAAAATTAATCGAATGTCCTTGTTTAGATGTTGATACAAAGATGTTTATTTTTTTGTTCAAGAACACATTGTCGTATTTTTATTTCAAAGATTTTGAGGTTACGTTTATTAATGTTTTATTTTTTATCTTAAAGAGTTCGTGTAAAGCTAGTTTCTATCTAGAAGTACAGGTTTATTCAATTTAGATAAATGAAGACTGATTATAATAACTACAGATGCTAAAGTGTCTTATTAGTTGTAAGTGATTAAAATGGTTATTTTATTTGTTTTGTTGCAAAGATAATTTTGATATTTATGATGTTAATTAACATTTATTTTATATTTTGACTATGCATAGTTATGCTAGTTTCTAGGTAAAACAAAAATGTTGAGACTCATTGTAATGTGAAGACTGGTTTTAATAATTACCTATTATGTATATAAATGCTATAGTGCCTTATTTCAGAGTATTATTAAACCTGTCACTTTCGATCCCAAGCACTGTCACAACGGCCCCTGGGGTGTAGTCGGTTGTGACAGTTTCATTTTTTTTTTAACTTGCTCCTGTGTGCAAACCATTATGTTTAGGGATACATTTTTAATTAATTATATGTAGGGTTATGTAGAAATTATACGAAAAATCACTTTTCGTTTAGCTAACTGGTATACATACAAAACTATGGCCGATTAAATGCAAAATGGCACAACCGTACCCAGTCTCCCCTACACTAGTCAAATAGCACCGAGTTGCATTTGATGATGAAACACTTACTACAAGCGTTGGACGTGAAGAACCGCTAATGTTTAAGTGCATAAGTGAAGACAGAGTGTGACAGCAAACGAACGAACAGGGTACATTCGAACAATGTCAGTTCACAAGTAACTAGCTACAGGCTGGTGGGTGGTTTATATATTGTACGATCGCTCAGAATAGTGGGAGGGGGCATTCCATTCCTCCCACACACTTGTGTGTAGGGAGGCAGCAACCAGGCATGCCGGAATAGTGTGTAATGAGCCTGTATGACCCGCTTATATATATATATATCTCACACACACCCTACGTACCCAGGGTTTGCGGTCTCCAGCATACATGGCAATTGTAGTTCGTGTATGATCCGTCTCGCACCCTACATACCCTTCTGCTGCGACCTCCAGAATACATAGTACTTGTAGTTCGTGTTTAAACTGCCTCCCCCTTACACACCCAGCTGCTGTGACCTCTAGCGCATATGGTACTTGTAGTTCGTGTAAGACCTGCTTCTCGCCCCGCATTCCCCAGTGGGTGCGATGTCCAGCATACATAGTACTTGTTACCATTCGAGGTACTTGTGCTTCATGTATATACACATTGCCTCTCTCTCCTTACATACCCAGTTTACGGCCTCCAGCGTACTAGAAATTTCGTGTATACAGAGAATAAAGTTACATTTTTACTATATGGACATAAATTGTTAAAATAAGTATCCCAAACTTATCACAATATTTACATCGCAGCCATTTTCAAAATTAAACCATGCAACTTTGCGTAGCTTTCTGTACCACTAATTGTGTGCAAAATTTGTTGGGAATTAATTGAATTGTTTCAGAAATATGGCAAAATGTTACATTTTCTCATCTGGCACTATTTTCCAAAAAGTTCTGTAAAGGAATATCTCTGAACGCATAATTGATGCTTCTGAGGAATAATATTTGCATACAAAATTTGGCTGGATTTTGTTGAATTGTTTCACAGCTATAACATATTAATCTTAATGATTTATATTAACTCCATAAAAAAGGCCCCACACATTTAAAACATATTATTTTACATACCCAACTGTAGCAATACTTGCTTGAACAATTTAGTGCGAATTGAATGGTTGGTCCTCGAGGTACAGCGATTTCAATTGACGATTTCCATAAATCATGCACAAGAATGTTATGTATATTTAAATATGATGATTGTCATAAATACTGCCAGCATACAAAGTTAAGTTAAAATCTGTTATATAGTTTTGTATAAATACCACGTTTAGCTAAAATGTTTTAATTTCCGCCATTTTGAAAAAAAGTGTATTTCACACTTTATTTCATAAATTATTATGGCCTGCAAAAGACAATTTCTTCATCAAATTAGGAAGAAATCAGTTGCTACCGAGTGGCTCCAGGAACACTCTTCTGCCTTTAGACACTTCCATTGGCCACCTAAATCACCAGACATGAACATTATTGAGCATATCTGGGAAGCCGCCTCGCACTCCTATGGATTTGTGGACTGCCCTGCAGGATTCATGGTGTGAAGGGCCTTTTGCATACCTTCAGGCATTAGTCGAGGCCATGCCACGTCGTCTTGCGGCACTTCTGCATGCTCGCGGGGGCACTACGCGATATTAGGCTTGTGTACCAGTTTTTTTGGCTCTTCAGTATAAAGTGTAGTGCATTCTTCCAACCGTTGGATGTGGAGGATATGCTGTAATGGTTTGGGGATGTATGGTGGATTATAATATATATAGCTGCCATCCAAATTGCAATAGGCCATATGAAATACAGCGAGGCGTTGCGCGGTAATTACCACGATATTTTGCAGAAATGAGGACTTGATGGGGGTATTTCATTTCCAGCATGACATAACCCGAAGTACATTGTCGTGACCGAAAGTGGTCGCTATACAACGCTACAAGAATGGTTCGTATTGCACCAAAGTGTCCCGATTTGAACCAAATTGAGCATATGTTATTGCATCTTGACTCACACATCATAAAACCCTGTTTTTCGTGGAGAAAATAATTTGAGAGAGTCTCGTACTTTTGGATGAATGGTCCAAAATCATCCCAGTAGTGGCACAGAGTTTGATTAACAGCGTTCCACGGCTTCTACAAGCCGTTGTAAATTTTAAGAGTATTAATATTAAAATGAGCATACTAGCAAATTGTGCTTTTGTATGTTGTGTGTAAATACTTTTCGTTTTACAGAAACGATAAGTATGTTTTTATAATGTAACAATTTGTTTTATTAATGTTGGACACGTCAGCAATTACAGGCTTTGTTTACCGAAATCTACAGCTTCGTTCATAACCAACCTCTACAATTTTGTGTGACATACTTTTTTGGCGTGACTCTAGATTAAATATATTGCGAGCAAATCACTATGTTACCAAATAAACAGAAGCTATTTTCATGTCATTGTTTGTTTATCCCTTTGTGTACTATCGAATGTTAAACTAATATTTACATTCAGCATATTCGTGGTTTCTTCACAATTTTTTAATCTAACCCTTAAAAAATCACCCCATGTATGCCGTGTTTGGGTGTTTCCTAAATATTCTATGTATCACAGGCGTTTTATACTTCTCTTAACAGAAAATTCCCTTATTTTTGGTCAAATTGGACTGTTAATTATATTTTACCTATAAATTACAATACGTGATTCATAATTAATATGAATTAAATACAGCGAGAAAACAGATATGTTGGTATGCCTAGTAAAATATATTTCTTCGGAATAATATCGTTACACTGAGTGCGCATGAATGTGATGCGTTGTCCATTTGGTGTAATTTTCAATCCTCGGTTTAGCTTTGTTTGCATGAAGCGGAAGAATAACCTGGAAGTAGAACTTAAGCAAGGCTTCAGAAAAGTAGGAAGTAACAGTGAATGGACTATAATTGGGTACGCATACAGTAAATAATTAAGTTAGCAGTTTCTTGCGAGACTGTTAGAAAATGAACAGAGGAACACGTATTCCTTCTTCGGTAGGCTGAGGTCTAACCCGCTACCTACCACGTGAGGACGCCAACTCAATGACTTTAAATGTGGCCAGAGATATTTTCTCAAAAGCTGGAATAAATCTCTGGCTATTCTGTACACGTAGCTCTGTTCTTTATTTGGTCGTGATGAGTGTGTGCCACTTCAGGAGACCAATGCATAACACGGGTATGTGGGAATTCTAAAGCAAACACTTTTTTTTATCTCACAAACGCCATCGCCCTTGTTTACCATCAACACTGCACGTTACGCTGCAAACCAATATTTACTTGACCCCATAAAAACGATGACCGCTTTGAAATGGAAGTAATTAATGACCGAATATTAATCAATCCTGTGAGCGAAATATGCTGTACCGCCTAGTGTTTGTTTGCGACGCAATATTTCTTCAGTAGACATCCATAGTTTGGAACGAAAGTATTGCACTATTGACGTAATATTTCATTAAATTTTTGAACATATTTTTGTGTACGCCGTTTAGGTTTGTGTACCATTTCGTGGGCGAAAGGCGATAATAAAATACAACAGAATGTTCTATATCCGGATTCTAATTAAGCGAAATTAAACTTAATATAAATTTCATATATTGACTCTACAACGTAATGTAATGAATACCAAAGTATATTTAATTAAAATGTGCTCTGTATACATGTTAGGAAATTATCAGATAAAAGTTCTCAAAAACAATTCTCTACGAGTTGATGTCCGTGGTACCAACGATATAAAGGCACGCGCTTAACGAGTGCGAGGTATTCGCCATACTATTTTAAGTACTGAAATTAGAACGGTTGCTATATTAAGACATAAAACATATTTCTAAGCATTTATTAAATTATGATTGTTTTATTGCCGATACATCCATCACGTATCATATCATCAGCGTAAAATTTGCATTAATTTCTTCACATTAATTCCACTTCCTAAGTTAACAAAAACTACTCTTAATGTTTCTGAAATCATCTCAAGCAGAATTATCTTCTTTGAAAAAANCCACTTCCTAAGTTAACAAAAACTACTCTTAATGTTTCTGAAATCATCTCAAGCAGAATTATCTTCTTTGAAAAAAACAAAATATTTTACAGAATTTCTCAAATTATGAGAGGTTGTGACTTATATATTAAGAAAAATAATTGCTTCTGTAGCTCCGTCATAAAAAGCACACACATTCACACCACGTTAAAACAAAAACTTATGATACGAGTTTTTTCAAAGATTAAGTGAAATATTTCGAACATACGCCATTGCTTTACTATGTCGTCACAGGAAACCAAGTATGAGACACGAAACAAACACAAAAAACGAACACATAAAACGAGCCGAGAGTAACTATTGTCAAAATATATAAATATACAGTCTAATAAATCACGCCGGGAATTCCGTCAAATAAATAATAAAATAGAAATAAAAAAAACTTGTAACAGAACAAATTATTAAACGACAAAATTAAATCTATGACCAGCCAAACTAAGACAGCACAGATGAGAANTAAGACAGCACAGATGAGCACAGAGACGAAGACTATTTTTTCGCACAGGACAGGATGACACAACGAAGACGACAGAGACCAAACATGAAGTTACTGATATAACTTATCAGCCTACTTTCCTCAACATGGGTGCAATTCATTTTAAAATAATTTCTTAAAAGCTGAGCTACCAGGACTTGTCTCGCTGAAAGCAATATCATTAGATATGAAACCAGAAACATATGCAAGAGTAGTGAGACAATTACAATACACACGTTTATTGCTCGGGGATAGAACCCAGAAAATCTCGTACCATAAGTTAGTGTGCAAACAGTTGTATTACGGAGGTCGGATTTGAGCTTCAACTTCAAATTTAATGAGTCAAAAATTTCGANGTTAGTGTGCAAACAGTTGTATTACGGAGGTCGGATTTGAGCTTCAACTTCAAATTTAATGAGTCAAAAATTTCGAATGATAGAGTTTACTAACCTAAACATTATTACAGGTCTGTTATTTTGGAAATAAGAGACTGAGCCACTTAAAACATGTTTGTTTGCATGGCGTATCATAGCGCTACTTGTTTCCCAAATTTGGTAGAATTCTGTTATTCTCGGATATTTAGCATAATTTTAATTTGCATGTGTTACTACTTTACAAAATGGCGGACAAATAAGGTATGTGTTTATCAATTTGGTGTTTGTAATATATACAACCAGTATACAAAGTTGTATTGGAATCGTTTACATCGTTTCGACAATATAACGTACAAAACTAGAATAATTATATGGCCGCCATTTTGAAAATAGGTGTCTGAAGTACTTAAAACATATTAGTTGTCATCTCCTACCGCAGTACTAGTGGTTTACTTGTTTGCCATATTTGTAAGGAATCGGTCAATTATATCCCGTTATATAACATAAACTCATTCGCGTGGCGCTATCTTACAAAATGGAGGACAGAAGGCGCTCAGTGTAGACACATTTGATGTTTGTCATTTGCATTCCTAGCATACAAAGAAAGTTGGAATGGATTACATGGTTTCGAAGTCATATTATACTACGCTAAAATGGCTGGACTGCCACCAATTTGAAGATAAGTCTGACATACTTAAAGCATATATGTTTACATCAACAGTCGCAGTACTACTTGTTTGCCAAACTTAGTAACAATCTGTCAATTGTTTCCCGTGATATTACACAAAAATGTATTAACTGTTATTGTTATTTCGTTTTTGCGCATATACACTGACGCGACAAAAGTCACGGGATACCTCCTAATATCGTTTCGGACCTCCTTTTGCCCGGCAAAGTGGAGCAACTCGACGTGGCATGGACTTATCAAGTCGTTGGAAGTCCCCGGCAGAAATATTGAGCCATGCTGCCTCTATAGCCGTCCATAATTGCGAAAGTGTTGCGGTGCAGGAGTTTGCGCACGAACTGACTTCTCGATTATGTTTGATGGGACTCATGTCGGGTGATCTTGGTGGCCAAATCATTCGCTGGAATTGTCCAGAATGTTCTTCAAACCAATCGCGAACAGTTGTGGCCCAGTGACATGGCGCATTGTCATCTATAAAAATTCCATCGTTGTTTGGCTACATGAAGTCCATGAATGGCTGCAAGTGGTCTCCATGTAGCTGAAAATAACCCATTCCAGTCAATGATTGGTTCAGTTGGACCAGAGGACCCAGTCCATTCCATGTAAAAAAAAAAGCCCCCACCATTATGGAGCCACCACCAGCTTGCACAGTTCCTTGTTGACAACTAGGGTCCATATATTCTTGAGGTCTGCACCACACTCGAACCCTACCATCAGCTCTTACCAACTGAAATCGGGACTCATCTGACCAAGCCACGGTTTTACAGTCGTCTAGGGTCCAACCGATATGGTCACGAGCCCAGGAGAGGCGCTGCAGGCAACCGGCAAGTTATTACGAACAGCCTATTAATAATGAAAATTCTTGTAATAATTTATAGAAAAACAAGGGTCAATATTGCGTTTAAGTACTTTTCAAATGTATTGCTGTTTATTGTTTTGCTAGTCCACAGCGAAAGTCTTATAACTGCATATCGACGGGAACATTGCATTCCTCTTGCGAAGGAGCAGTGTCATAGTCCACTACAATTTTTGTAGATCCCTGAACATTCTAGCCCAGAGTTGTTATAGCTGTGGGAAATTTGGTCAGAAGTGCCCCATGATATGTAGATATTGTAGTAGAGTATCATGCATTTGCGAGTCTAGTCATCTCACACCAAAAGCCCCTTAAAATTTTAAAACGTATTAAAGCAGTATTTGAATATTCGAATTTTACATTGCTTCACAAGATTTTCGCTACCGTCATTTGAAGTAACTTTGTAATATTAAGAATAGCTTTGTACACATATTTTCGTTGAAAGTGAAGGTTATTAANACAAACTCGGAGGATGTGTAGAACAGTGTACCAGCAATATTTGATTACGATTGCAGAAATATAGCGTACAGGTAGGCCCAGCAGCGCTCTCTTATGTGTGGCTGGAAAGGTCATTGTTATGCCTCGCTTAGTCAGTGAAGAGGCGTCAAACGAAGTGAAAACAAATGCTAATATGCCACGTTTACGTCGAAGAGCACCATATCAACATGTGGAGTAGTTCAAACGGGGCAGAATGGTAGGTCTCCGGGAAAAGGGTTTGTCATACCGTGACATTTCGGCTCATGCAGGACATGCTGCTAAGACAGTGGTGCGTGCGTGGAACCAGCGGATAGAAGAGGGTCGTACGCAGCGACGAGCGGTTACTAGACCACGCAATGTGACCACAGCACGGGATGACTGCCATCTTGTCCGCATGGCCGTAACGGACCGTACAGCCTCGCCCACAGTGTTGGCTCGACACTGGAGCACTGCAACGGGTGTGGACCTGTCTGCGTCGCAGGTTCGACGCCGTCTGCTGTGGGCTGGGGTGGTAGCACGCATGCTGTTGCGTCGGGTTCCATTGTCCAGAAACCACAAACGCCTCACACTGCAATGGGCACGCGAACGCCGTCACTGGCATGTTGCGTGGCAAATTGTGGTATTTTCGGACGAGTCCCACTTCAACCNCTGACCAAGCCACGGTTTTACAGTCGTCTAGGGTCCAACCGATATGGTCACGAGCCCAGGAGAGGCGCTGCAGGCAACCGGCAAGTTATTACGAACAGCCTATTAATAATGAAAATTCTTGTAATAATTTATAGAAAAACAAGGGTCAATATTGCGTTTAAGTACTTTTCAAATGTATTGCTGTTTATTGTTTTGCTAGTCCACAGCGAAAGTCTTGTAACTGCATATCGACGGGAACATTGCATTCCTCTTGCGAAGGAGCAGTGTCATAGTCCACTACAATTTTTGTAGATCCCTGAACATTCTAGCCCAGAGTTGTTATAGCTGTGGGAAATTTGGTCAGAAGTGCCCCATGATATGTAGATATTGTAGTAGAGTATCATGCATTTGCGAGTCTAGTCATCTCACACCAAAAGCCCCTTAAAATTTTAAAACGTATTAAAGCAGTATTTGAATATTCGAANTTGCGAGTCTAGTCATCTCACACCAAAAGCCCCTTAAAATTTTAAAACGTATTAAAGCAGTATTTGAATATTCGATTTTTACATTGCTTCACAAGATTTTCGCTACCGTCATTTGAAGTAACTTTGTAATATTAAGAATAGCTTTGTACACATATTTTCGTTGAAAGTGAAGGTTATACAGCCCCCACCTTAATGTATATTTCAAAGGTAAACAATTTATTTATAAAAATTACTACGTAATACACTAATTATTGTNAGCCCCCACCTTAATGTATATTTCAAAGGTAAACAATTTATTTATAAAAATTACTACGTAATACACTAATTATTGTGAAAATTGCAACACCCAGATAGAATGGCCCCAATGAATCAAAACTCGGAGGATGTGTAGAACAGTGCAGCAGCAATAAGTAATTACGATTGCAGAGAGATGGTGTACACATAGGCACAGCAGCGCCCTCTCTTGTGTGACCGGAAAGGCCAGTGTTGCGACAAGTTCAGTCAGTGAATTGCTGTCAAACGAAGTGAAAGAAAGTGCCAGTAAGCCTCATCGACGTCAAAAGGTGTCATATCAGCATGTGAGTGTGTTCGAATGGGGAANGTGAAAGAAAGTGCCAGTAAGCCTCATCGACGTCAAAAGGTGTCATATCAGCATGTGAGTGTGTTCGAATGGGGAACTCCTGGAAACGGGTTTGTCATACCGTGACATTTCGGCTGGTACAGGACATGCTGCTAAGACTGTGATGCGTGCGTGGAACCAGCGGATAGAAGAGGGTCGTACGCTGCGACGAGCGGTTACTGGACCACGCAATGAGACCACAGCACGGGATGACTGCCATCTTGTCCGCATGGCCGTAACGGACCGTACAGCCTCGCCCACAGTGTTGGCTCGACACTGGAGCACTGCAACGGGTGTGGACCTATCTACGTCGACGGTTCGACGCCGTCTGCTGCGAGCTGGACTGGTGTTACGCATTCTATTACGTTAGCTTCCATTGTCCAGAAATCACAAACGCTGGAGACTGCAATGTATACGTGAACGCCATCGCTGGCGTGCTGAATGGCAAAAGTACTGTTTTCGGATGAGTCCCGCTTCAACCTGTCCTATAGCGATGGCCGCATACGTGTTAGACACTACCATGTTGACCGCAATCTGGCAGCCTGCATTGTGGAGCGGTATAGCGGACAAACGCCATGTGTTATTGTTTAGGGCACCATTTTATAAACATGCGATCTCGACTCCTACATATTGAGGACAATCTGAACAGTAAACGCTACATCAGAGAGGTTTCAGAGCCCGAGGTACTGCCCCTCCTTCAGGCAACGCCACATGCCATATTTCAGCAGGACAATGCCCTGCCATANCTGTCCTAAAGTGATTGGCTGCATATGTGTTAGATGCTACCATGGTGACCGTAATCTGGCAGCATGCATTGTGGAGTGGCATAGCAGGCAAACGCCAAGTGTGGTGGTTTGGGGTGCCATTGGATACATCATATGACCTCGACTCCTACATATTGAGGGCAATCTGAACAGCAACTGCTACATCAGGGAGGTTTCAGAGCCCGAGGCACTGCCTCTCCTTCAGGCGACTCCATATGGAATATTTCAGCAGGACAATGCCCGGCCACATGTGGCGAGTAATGTCCAAGCCTTCTTCGATCAACGACGGGTACCACTGCTTCTTTGGCCTGCATGTTCGCCTGACATGTCACCCATCGCACATGTCTGGGATATGGTTGGTCGGCGATGTTTTCGTCATGNTCAACGACGGGTACCACTGCTTCTTTGGCCTGCATGTTCGCCTGACATGTCACCCATCGCACATGTCTGGGATATGGTTGGTCGGCGATGTTTTCGTCATGGTCCCCCAGCAACCATTGTTGATGCTTTGTGGGTGGACTTGCATACAAACTGTGTGGAGGGAGATTTCCCAGGAACATATCCAGTTTATCTTTAATTCCATGCCACGACATTTAGGAGCTTTGATTGCAGCATGTTGGAGCATTACATCATACTGAATTCTCAATGACAGAGATCATGTACAGTCCTGTAATCTTATCAATTGTGTATTGTCACGTACCTAATCTGTGGTATAAAGTTCATTTATATCACATTTATCTTTCTTGGTGTTGCATTTTTCACAAACTGTTAGTGTATGAAGGACTATTCCAGATTTAGTTTAGTTTAAGTGAAGAGTGAAGACATTTAGGGGGTTCTTAACATCGGGGTCGTTAGTGCCGATGAGGGTGAAGCGAGTTGAGAATGGTGCCACACTGGAATTCAAGGACGGGGAAATGGGAGATCGNCGTTAGTGCCGATGAGGGTGAAGCGAGTTGAGAATGGTGCCACACTGGAATTCAAGGACGGGGAAATGGGAGATCGCCGAGAAAACCCGCTGACCAGTGGCATCGCCAGGCACGATTCTCACGTGTGTAAATCTAGGAGTGATCCCGCTGGGAATCGAACCCAGTTTGCCTAGGTGGAATTGGAGTAGTCTGACCACTACATCACCGCGACCCCATTTAGATTAAAATTTAATTAGAAATATCGTACAAAATTGCCAGGGCTGGTACAGCATTGCCCCAAATGACTAATTGATACAATAAATGTTATTCATTACATATTAAAGATTATTGTCCTACTTCCCTGCCATGGTATAATGGGCGTTTTCAAACAAAATATGGACATAAAATGCCACATAAAAGAATTTTCCTCGAATTTCGGCGCTACGAAAAGATAACTAACAAAACTGTGGAATACCTTTTTTGTAGCGAAAATTAGGCAGATTAGTTTTGTAAATACATATTTTGCTAAGAAATGCATTTTAAGTGCGGGAATTACAAAACATAATTTTAGGTAACCACTTTTAATATGATACGGAAATTCATGGATGCACACTGGTAAAAATTGTGTCTAAGGCATTTTTATGAAGAGAATAATATTTCTTTCCGGTTTTCTTATTATCTCTTAACATTAATGGCGCTCCTACTGACTGAACAAATTGTGGGTTAAAGAAGGGCAGGAAAGTTTTCAGCTTCGTTCGCGAAAACGTAAGCTTAGAATCAAAATTATTTTAAAATTGTTGTTTTCTCCACTGTCATACTTGTTTCGAGAAGAGTAATAATCCTCTTCTTGTTAGGTAACGTATTTTTAGATAAATATACACTTCTTACGACACTAAACCATTCTATTAGTGGCAGCAAATAAAAACCTNTTCCCGTTTTCTTATTATCTCTTAACATTAATGGCGCTCCTACTGACTGAACAAATTGTGGGTTAAAGAAGGGCAAGGAAGTTTTCAGCTTCGTTCGCGAAAACGTAAGCTTAGAATCAAAATTATTTTAAAATTGTTCTTTTCTCCACTGTCATACTTGTTTCGAGAAGAGTAATAATCTTCTTCTTGTCAGGTAACGTATTTTTAGATAAATATACACTTCTTACGACACTAAACCATTCTATTAGTGGCAGCAAATAAAAACCTTTAACAGTAATAAAGATATTTTTCATCTACTGAGATTTTCGGAAACATTCATGTGCATAGTATAAGTTTCTGGTCTGAGATGCATACTAAATGTATGGTAGTGTTTGTCAGAAAATTGGAGTGCAAATCTTATTCGAAAAATATCTTACTAAGTCATGCCCAGTTGTTAATACCATGCTTAAGAAACGGAAACTCGTAGTACAAAATTTTTCTAAGATAAACATTTTAGTTCTTGAGTACAATATGGTGGCAATTGAAAACCTTACATCACGTAATAATAAAGGTTTGCAGAAGGATCAGGTCAGATGTGAAATTGTGGAGGTAGGTTTATCATTAGGCTCCACTTATAGTAGTCAATTGCCAAATGAATACTTCCACTTTTCTTGGACTTTGCTCAAGCTATTATTATATAATTAAAGATTATTATTTTATTACTTATGTGACTTTTGATTACTATTAGGTATTTCTGAATCTTTTAAAAATCCTCTAACAACTATTAAAATGATAAAAAATTGAAATAAATACCAAAATTAAAACCATATTAATTTTTTTATTTGAATATTAATAGTTTAAAAAAATTAATCGATATTTTTTAAATTTTTAATTTATATTTATTATTAATAAATGTTTTGCCACTGGTTTCGTGTGGGCTTGACTTTGCGCACATGCCTAAAAGAAGACGGAATGTGCGATGTTTGCTACATGAGTGCTTTGAATTGTAGAGGGGGAGGGGATAGTTCCTCGTATCATAATAGCGTCTGAGAGTGGTCAGCACCCCTCGCAAAATCCCATAAAACGGCCAGCACTTGACTAAATATCCCATTGAACGGCCTATAGTAGCGACCATTCAAACTTCCATGGAATTTTTAAAGGGAACTTCCTTTGTGGCACACGGAGGAATATGAAGAAAGCAGTATTACTTCTTATCTCAGGTCTCTCAGCTAATGTTTCGTAATTTTTACCGAGTATGTTGTAGTGTTGACAGCTAGGACCATTGTAACACTCATATTGACCTATTGTAGTTGTTTTATTNTGACAGCTAGGACCATTGTAACACTCATATTGACCTATTGTAGTTGTTTTATTTTTACACCTGTCTGTGCATGTCGTTAACTTCTACACTGTAGGACGTTAGACAACGTAAAATGTAGATACATTCGAATTTATAGAGATAATACATTTTTTTTTCTAAATGGAATATGACTAAGAGAAATGTTATTTTTTTTGTCTTGGTTTCATAAAGTTTTAAGTACTACAATGAGGTATAGCAATCTGCATGTCAAATAGTAATGAAAAGTTTATTTTTCATTGTTAACCTGGCATTCACATATTTGTGAAAATATATTATATTTTGAATATGTGGTTTCTTTGTACTTTTGTATTTATTACTAAATATATAAATAAAATTTAATTAACCCTTAAAAACACGGAGGAATTTTAGCACCTCCTTTGATATTGAAAGTGTAGTATTTTCAGCACGAAAATGTAGGAGTTTTCAGGATGAATTTCAGGTAGAAAATGTTTTGTGGCAGAAGCTTAGAAAGAATGTGGATATTGAGGAGGCATGTATTAATTTTCTCGTAATAAGTAAATAAATTTTACAATTAAAAAAATTAAGAATTTAATGAGTTCCTAAAAGTTTAAATGAAAATTTATTACGTTATTTTTTTTGTGTGGAAAGTCTGGTAATTGGAATTTTCACATATTTTTCCCAACTCTGAAGTTTAGACACTTTTCTTTGTTGCATATCTGGCATTCTGTTTAATTGACTAAATCGTTGCAAAACTTTAAGATCGGTTTTCGCAGTAAAGAACAAACTTTTATGATATTGGTTAAAAACAGTAAATCA
Organism: Clitarchus hookeri; assembly: GCA_002778355.1. Taxonomy (NCBI): domain Eukaryota; kingdom Metazoa; phylum Arthropoda; class Insecta; order Phasmatodea; family Phasmatidae; genus Clitarchus; species Clitarchus hookeri. The sequence continues at coordinate 250,389 of NQII01002149.1, forward strand.
ACTCCGGAACGTGCCATGTAGAGAGTTTTCTGATATATCGCTCTGGATCCGAAGAATAAAAATATACCATATTTGCACGACGACTGTAAACATCAATATTCTGCACTTCATGATAANCTCTGGATCCGAAGAATAAAAATATACCATATTTGCACGACGACTGTAAACATCAATATTCTGCACTTCATGATAACAGAATTGTAACAATTCATAACCCGCTTGTTAAACGACCAAACAATTTCATAAATAGAATTTGTGGCGCTAGTGAAATTCTGAACCCTACTCGCATGCGTAGGAATTTAATGACTTAATCTCTAAGACATACTNAATTTGTGGCGCTAGTGAAATTCTGAACCCTACTCGCATGCGTAGGAATTTAATGACTTAATCTCTAAGACATACTTTGTGAATAAAATTTGAAATTTTCAGCAAATGTATATTTATATAATTTTATGTTCGGTTTACAAAGTTGAGTTGATAGATTTGGGCGACTCTTAACGAGATCTTGAGATCCCATGAGGAAGAAGTGAGGTGAGAATGGAGCAGTGCCAGAATGAAAGGGCAGATGAAACAGAAGAGCCCAGAGAAAACCTGCGACCAATGGCATCCCCAGCAGCAACATAGGTCGGGTCAACGGCTGGAATTTGGTTGTAAAGGTTGGCTGAACGTTGGGTTGAAACACGAACAGTAAAACAACGTTGGCCCAAAGTAATATGCAAACAAAAAATTTCCACCATGGACATTTTGTGAGATTACTTAGCACTCTCAAGAAAATGATGTCACTTTATCAGAAAAAGGGCCAGAACATATTGCAAATGTATTTTTTTATACTAGATAATGGTTGATAAATGTCTGGTAACAAGTTGGGAAACATAGTGTTAGTAATTGGTATGTTTTCTTCTGTTGGGCTAGTGTTGTGCAACCAACATAACATGTCAAATTATAAAAAACATATTTCTTTATAAAAATAGTGCCGCTTTCTTTTACGTTAAATAATATAAAGGTTTTTCAAGATGCGAGATAATTTGTCTATTATATGTGTTTGGTTGGTTATATGTTGTTTCAATGTTGGAATCTCAACGTTTGGTGTTTGGTATGGTAGTTTATGTTGGGCCAACATTCTGTAATTNTATGTTGTTTCAATGTTGGAATCTCAACGTTTGGTGTTTGGTATGGTAGTTTATGTTGGGCCAACATTCTGTAATGAACATTTATCCAACAAGTTTCTATCATGTATATTTTGTGAGGTATCTTAGAACTCTCAAGAAAATTATGTCACTAATTCAGAAAAAGTGAGAACATACTGCTAGCTCCCAGTAGCAACATATGTAGGGTCAACATTGGAAATTGGTAGGCAAATTTTGTGTAGGAATCCAACATGAAATTTACTTTGGGCCAACGTTGTTTGCCAAACAAAATCCAACTTAATATATTTAATTAAAATTGTGTTAAAACATATAATAAAGTACATACATATACACTGAAGAGCCAAAAAACATGTATAGTCGTGTGTATGCAAATAACAGAGATATGGAACCAATCAGAGTAACGCGATGCGGTCGGCAGCGCCTATATAAGACAACAAGCGTATGGAAAAGTTTCTAGATCGGTTACTGCTGCTACAATGGCAGATTATCAAGATTTAAGTGAGTTTGAACGTGGTTTTATAGTCGGTGCACGAGAGATGGGACATAGCATCTCCAAAGTAGCGATAACATTTGGATTTTCGGGTACGGCCATTTCACGAGTGTACCGTGAATATCGGGAATCCGGTAAAACATCACATCTTCGACATCGCTGTGGCTGGAAAAAGATCGTGAAAGATCGGGACAAACCACCTACTGGCGAGAATCATTAAACCTGACAGACGTGCAACCCTTTCTAAAATTTGTGCAGATTTCAATGCCTCCTGCATACCTTCAGACATTAGTCGAGTCCATGCCACGTCGTCTTGTGGCCCTTCTGCNGTGCAGATTTCAATGCCTCCTGCATACCTTCAGACATTAGTCGAGTCCATGCCACGTCGTCTTGTGGCCCTTCTGCGTAATCGCGGGGGCCCTACACGATATTAGGCAGGTGTATGAGTTTTTTTTTTTTGGCTCTTTAGTGTATAAATAAAACAATTTAGAAAAGCTATTAAAATAGAGAATGTGGTATTTTTTATGTGTTGGTGGAACGTTGGATAAATGTGTGAAAGATAACGGTAGGTAGTTTGTAAATGTTTGTGCTTGGGCCAACATTATATTCCAACCAAAACCCAACCTGTAATCTTTCCAGTATCAACCTACGTTGACACTTGGTTGGAACGGTTGGCCATATGTTGGATTGGAGCACACATATTAATACATTTTCCTTCCACGAAAATGTCAGGAGATTATTTAGCACACTCCAGTTAATGATGTAACTAAATCATAAAATGTCATAACCTATTGGAAAAGTAATTTTAATTGATTAGTTTTTGGTTGAAAACAAGTTGGTAAACATACTATTGGTTATATGTGTGTATTTTTATGTTTGGCCAACGTCGGGCAACCAACTTTTTATGTTAAACTACAGAACCACCTCTTTGAATGAAAATAGTGCCACTTTCTGTATTTTATATAATATGAATGTGCTTCATCACCTGAGATATTTCTCTTTAAAATATGATCAGTTGGTTGTATGCTATGTCAANTATATAATATGAATGTGCTTCATCACCTGAGATATTTCTCTTTAAAATATGATCAGTTGGTTGTATGCTATGTCAATATTGGGAACACAACAGTACTATTTGTTATGTTAAGCCAACATTTTGTAAGAAATATTATGCGAACAATGTTAATTACCATATTCCTGATGAAATAAAACCACAATTTTGTAGTTTTGTTTAAAATCTATGTTTTTAACACAAAACCCTTATTTTATTTATAAGTATATATTTGTTGGTGATGTGTTAGTTACTTGGGAATCATACTGTTGGTATTTGGTATGTAAATTTCTGTTGGGCCAACATTGTGTAACCAACATTATGCCAACAAAGGAAATTGCCATATATCTGATGAAAAAACACTATAATTTCGTATGATTGTTTAAATCAATATTTTAACATGCAAACCATCTTATTTAATATTAGCTTCATCGGTTATGTCTTATTTACTTGTAGGAAAACATACCATCGGCATTTAGTATGTACTGTATGCATTTGTTGGGCAACATTGTACAAACAACATTAATTCACAACTATAAAATAATCGTTTTAAGTGGAACAACATACAAAGAATTACCAAATGCAAATTTTCATTAAATTCTATTTTGTAACTCATGTATTTACAATGTTGTGAACATAACAGTTGACGAATGGTTATTTTGGTTACGTTGGGGTTAACATTGCATTGCAGACATTATGAGATCATAGGATATGATAATTTTTTGTAAATAAACACATAGATAATTCATTTCATTTGCTTAATGGTTCAAGGTTTTTAGCACAGATATCCAATAATTGTAAACTGGCTGTCTTTGGTTGTATATTAGTCATTAGTTGGAATATATATGTTTGTAGCCGATAGTAGTAGTGTAGTGTAGATGATAGCACATCTTGCTGATAATCCAAAAGGCGCGAGTTCGAATACGACATTCACCAACGGAATTTTTAGGTCGTAATGTAAAGTGGGACGCAATGGGAAGTAATTCTTTAAAAGCATATTATATATTTTTTTGTTAATGGGTAAAATGTTGACAGAACGTTGTTTATTCGTTGGCATTATGTNTTTAAAAGCATATTATATATTTTTTTGTTAATGGGTAAAATGTTGACAGAACGTTGTTTATTCGTTGGCTTTATGTATGTAATATCAGATCTTAGTAAAAAACTGCCAACTGTGAGTAAATGAGTGTGAATGCCTTTCTGAAAGAGAAAAGACACTACTCTCAACATATTGCACACAACCATTAAATTATGTTGGGCAAATATTGTACTTCAGTTGGAAACCAACATAAAAGTCGTGTTGGGCCAACTTAATCCCGAGGGACATTTCGGCGTTGGGCAAACGTTATATTCCAACGGTGGCTCAATGGTAAATCCATACGTTGGACCAATGTTGGCCGAACCAAATTTTGCTACTGGGGTATTTACCAAAATAATACCAACTTCTATGAATTGTTGATTGTGTGTAACACGCCATAAATTATATTTTATCCAACGTAGAATATTAGTTAGGTAACGATCAAAATACTACGAATAACCAACGTAATAACCACGTTAAATAGTGGTTCGGTTTCTGTCACACTAGATTTACATAATGTTGAAAACTGGTAGAAAATAGTTGGTTGGCATGCTGTAAAACATGTTACGGATTATGGTTGGCATCCAACTAATTACATGATATTGGGCAAAAGTAGTTCCGAGTGTCATTTTGATGTCCAACCGACGTTATTTTTTCAACGTTTGCCTAATTTTGAAGCAAATGTTGAATTAACATTGGTCCACAAAAAATGCTATGTGGGATCGTCCGGCACGATTCCCACTTGCGATAATCTGGGAGTGGCCCGGTTGGGGATTGAATCTGGTTCGCCTTGGTGTGAGGCGAGCAGTCTAACCGCTCAGGCCACAAGGCACCTGTATTACACGGGTACTTAATTCCTTTATCAGTGCACATTTTAAGGTGACAAATCTTTAGGCGNGCCACAAGGCACCTGTATTACACGGGTACTTAATTCCTTTATCAGTGCACATTTTAAGGTGACAAATCTTTAGGCATATTAAATAACTTAAAATTTTACCAAGTATTTAAATTCGATTTAAAGTAGTTCCACACCTGACACAGAGAAAAAAAAAGCAGTCTTAGTTTTGCTATTTTCATTCTCAAAAAGTAGCACATCACTTATAGTCAGAATGTAGGGGAGAAAATATTTAATGTATGTCAAACCTCCAAACCATGTTTACATTTAGAAACAGTATACACAGTATATAATATATGTTCACTTACGAAACACAACAACGAGGCTTCTTTACTATAACAAAACAAATTTGAACAATAACTTTGAAACAAACATGGTTTTCCTGCGAAAGTGGGTGAATGAGCAGTTAAGTTTAAGACGCGTTCACACATGTGCGTATTGCGCATAATTTCTGTGCGTATGTGTGCATTCCTCTGCACTTGCAATACACAAGATCACGCTTATATACATATAGCGGAATGCCACAGAGAAATTTCATGCGAGCGCCTCCTTTCGTTCGCCCTTACTGCAGTAGACGCATGAATCACTTTCAGTCGAAATGTCGACTTTGAGTGTACACTGCTAACCTTTAATGCTGCAACACAAAGAAGAATGTTAGCTATCACAACCACCTTTATTGCACAGAACACCCATCATACACAGGTACCATGATTACTCTTGCAGCTCGGTTTGACAAACAAAAAATGGGGGAACCAGTACTAAGTGGCCCCACCGCTGGCGACAGAAGTCGCTGTTACACCACGTGGCACTAAGAGGAAAATACTTTGGATGTCCTTCTGAGGTATATACGCCAATTCTGCTTCGATGCGTGCCCAGAGTTCATAATTGTGCGGTGAACGCACAGGACAAGAAAGCAGTTTGACATGGTTGTCATCTAGGAACCGTCGAACAATGTGTACCACTAATGATTCCACATTGTCTTGTTGGCACAGGGCCCCAGGCTGGCCCTGAAATAAGGGACAACAAACGGCTTCAACGCCTCCACTATATAATGATTGCTGGTCAGAGTACCAGTGATGCGGGATAGGCACGAGTGGGACTGCAATCCGATGGTATACCATACCATAACTACAGGTACTGGGCTGGTATGACAGCCCACAATGCAAGACTTGGCAAGGCGTGTCCATACAGTGCCGCCAGACATGGATGCGACCATCCTGGTACTGCAAGCAGAAGCATGATTCGTCCAAAAAGATGATAAAATGACATTCGTCCCTTCATATCTGACGTTCCACGCACCATTGCATGCCGCAGGCGCCGGTGGTGAGTGGGCAGTGACAGTTTCAGTAATGGACGCCTGCACAATATTCCCTGATGCTGCAGACAATGACGAACAGTGTGTGTGGACACCGATTTATGTGCCATGTGCCTGAAGTTTTGAGCGAGGGTGTTTGTTGTTGTTGTAGGGCCTGCAATTGCCATGCATACCAGATGTCTGTCCTCGAACTCGTTGGTGCGACGGGGCCATTGGCTTCCTGCCCATCCCTCCTTAGCCCACTGAAAACATATTCGCTTCATGAGCTTGCGTTCCTAACAACGCGACAACCAATTTCTCACTACAATAAGTCACAATCACGATAGACCTCTTTTATTCCGCGGTAAAAGGCGGAAATTTGTTTGCATATCAGTCGTGTTCTCAACGTGGCGTGCTCGTTCCATCTTTGCACACGAACGGCGGCGAAAGACAATTCCACTAGCTCTCAGTAGCTCCCCGACCTCCAATAATATACCTCTTATCAGTGTTGCCTTTGCCGCACATACTGAGCCACATGGTAGATCATACCCTGTTGTATGCATTCCCAGAATATGGAGTCATTCGGGTGCGTCATTATTGGTGTTATAATTTAAATAGCGGGCTGTGTCGCTTTTGCTCTTTGCAGTAACCGGTAGGATTATTTTGCTTCGAGCTCGAAGGAAAAGCGCAAGTGCATTGTTGATTAAAATCTTGCAAGCATAAAGTTAAGTGTGAGGTGTGGTGGACGAGATATGGTTTGGAAGTAGCGAGCTATTAGAAAAATTAACTCGCTTGTCACCAGCGGACTTCAAAACACTTTTGCTTCTTGTTTAATCACGTGTTGCTAAAGACTGCTTTTGCAGTCACCGTGACATATTTGTTCTTGAGTAACTGGAGAGTAACTTCTCTCTCCACTGTCATTAGGATAAACAGAATTTTTAGATATCATTAATCTTATAGGCTACTACTAATACCAAATTTTTGTCATTTGGCCAATTAGTCACGCCAATAAGTCAGAGAGAAAGAATAAATGGGCATTGAAAAGACTGGAAGGTCAACAAGTGGAAGGCGCAAGATTCTTGCTCGTAACTCTCCGTCTGGGAAGAGAAGGAGCTTGCGTCTGCACACGACGGCCCTTGGGAACAGATTTCGGATATGCCTCTCCTTGCAACGTTGCCACTATATGACTCTGCTTGCAACAGGCGCATGCCTCCATGGCGCATGGAAAGTTGCACAGGTGTGCATGTGACTTAAAATTCTTCTCGAGGGCATGCATTAAACCGTTTATTCCCTTTGAATTTCAGTAAAGAGCAAACAAATTGCTTACCGCTGGGACAATTCTATCTAGCCCTCCGCGCCCCGCGACCTATTTATAGTTGCAACTGGCAAACCACCCAAAAGGCAGCGTTGCCAAGTCTTTAGTTGAACAGCAGTAGGTACTCGATGCATTGTGCAAGTGACATTCTGACTCGTCAAAAGAGTATGCACGGGCAGACTAGACAACGGAAGTGCCACAATGACAGTGTACTTCGAACCACCTGCTAACATGATCAATGCTTTTAAGATATAAAAATTATATAATATCATAATTATGTTGTTACCGATTTACACATACATGCATAAAAATAAAAGTTTTCGTGAAAAATATACTACAATATTTATTAGCAAACGACCTCCACATGTCGTAATGTTGTGGGAAAATTCCGTTGGTAAATACATACGTCGAGCGTGATGTGAGACCTGCCTTGGTAGTCTTTACATTTTTTGGCATATCTATGCTATAAGTAAGAAAAAAGTATATTAAGGTTTTCTTTACGTGCGAACGTACGTCCGTATAAAAGAGCCCATTTTGATTTCTCTTGGTGTTTCTTTACACCCCGTGTCTGACTTGAAAAGGTATGCAGGTATATAGGCTATTCACGGTAAAGTGAGCACTTTTTGAAGCCCTCTCATGGGGAATAATAGTCAATAAATATATTTTATTGTAGCCTTTGATGTTAACTTTTGAGTCTGGTGAAATATATACACTGTGTTTATCACTTCATGGCAATATTTATTTTAAAATGTGGAGAAATATGAAAAAATGGCTGATAGGAAAAAAGTAACTAGGGCCTCAAAAGTGCTCACTTTACCGTGAGCAGCCTATAACTACATATATTTGATTGCCAGTGAACGAATGTAAGCACAAGTTTTACTGTTCAGTTTTTAGTCTCCCTTCTTCGTGTTAAAATTATTATATTGTTGTAATTTTTTTTATTTCGGTCTCCTTGCGGTGGTTAAGCCATGACATGTAGCCATGGAGGAGTGACATGCCCTTTTATTCCTGGTGGAGCAGGCTACGCAAAAAAATTGAGGCGACATGCAGAGCGTCACGGCAGTGAAACAGGGAGNCTCTTTGCAGTAACCGGTAGGATTATTTTGCTTCGAGCTCGAAGGAAAAGCGCAAGTGCATTGTTGATTAAAATCATGCAAGCATAAAGTTAAGTGTGAGGTGTGGTGGACGAGATATGGTTCGGAAGTAGCGAGCTATTAGAAAAATTAACTCGCTTGTCACCAGCGGACTTCAAAACACTTTTGCTTCTTGTTTAATNGTAGCGAGCTATTAGAAAAATTAACTCGCTTGTCACCAGCGGACTTCAAAACACTTTTGCTTCTTGTTTAATCACCTGTTGCTAAAGACTGATTTTGCAGTCACCGTGACATATTTGTTCTTGAGTAACTGGAGAGTAACTTCCCTCTCCACTGTCGTTGTGATAAACAGAATTTTTAGATATCATTAATCTTATAGGCTACTAGTAATACCAAATTTTTGTCATTTGGCCAATTAGTCACGCCAATAAGTCAGAGAGAAAGAATAAATGGGCATTGAAAAGACTGGAAGGTCAACAAGTGGAAGGCGCAAGATTCTTGCTCGTAACTCTCCGTCTGGGAAGAGAAGGAGCTTGCGTCTGCACACGACGGCCCTTGGGAACAGATTTAGGATATGCCTCTCCTTGCGACGTTGCCACTATATGACTCTGCTTGCAACAGGCGCATGCCTCCATGGCGCATGGAAAGTTGCACAGGTGTGCATGTGACTTAAAATTCTTCTCGAGGGCATGCATTAAACCGTTTATTCCCTTTGAATTTCAGTAAAGAGCAAACAAATTGCTTACCGCTGGGACAATTCTATCTAGCCCTCCGCGCCCCGCGACCTATTTATAGTTGCAACTGGCAAACCACCCAAAAGGCAGCGTTGCCAAGTCTTTAGTTGAACAGCAGTAGGTACTCGATGCATTGTGCAAGTGACATTCTGACTCGTCAAAAGAGTATGCACGGTCAGACTAGACAACGGAAGTGCCACAATGACAGTGTACTTCGAACCACCTGCTAACATGATCGATGCTTTTAAGATATAAATATTACATAATATAATAATTATGTTGTTACCGATTTACACATACATGCATAAAAATAAAAGTTTTCGTGAAAAATATACTACAATATTTATTAGCAAACGACCTCCACATGTCGTAATGTTGTGGGGAAATTCCGTTGGTAAATACATACGTAGAGCGTGATGTGAGACCTGCCTTGGTAGTCTTTACATTTTTTGGCATATCTATGCTATAAGTAAGAAAAAAGTATATTAAGGTTTTCTTTACGTGCGAACGTACGTCCGTATAAAAGAGCCCATTTTGATTTCTCTTGGTGTTTCTTTACACCCCGTGTCTGACTTGAAAAGGTATGCAGGTATATAGGCTATTCACGGTAAAGTGAGCACTTTTTGAAGCCCTCTCATGGGGAATAATAGTCAATAAATATATTTTATTGTAGCCTTTGATGTTAACTTTTGAGTCTGGTGAAATATATACACTGTGTTCATCACTTCATGGCAATATTTATTTTAAAATGTGGTGAAATATGAAAAAATGGCTTATAGGAAAAAAGTAACTAGGGCCTCAAAAGTGCTCACTTTACCGTGAGCAGCCTATAACTACATATATTTGATTGCCAGTGAACGAATGTAAGCACAAGTTTTACTGTTCAGTTTTTAGTCTCCCTTCTTCGTGTTAAAATTATTATATTGTTGCAATTTGTTTTATTTCGGTCTCCTTGCGGTGGTTAAGCCATGACATGTAGCCATGGAGGAGTGACATGCTCTTTTATTCCTGGTGGAGCAGGCTACGCAAAAAAATTGAGGCGACATGCAGAGCGTCACGGCAGTGAAACAGGGAGTGGGTAATGGTTACAAGTTCTTGATTGGGAACCCTTGAATTGAAGTCATATTATCTTGGATCTCAACACGTACGTCCATTAGTATTATAAAATGTAACTTGTGTTTAAGAGGGTACTGGCAATGTACGGGATGCAATTGGGACGAGATAATTAATGCACGGTACCAGTCTCAACCGCATCCTAGAGCGTGACTCGCGTAGGGCGGCGCTCGTGATCATCACCATGAAGGAAGATAGTGAGGCCGTCACGAGCTGCCCCGCATATAGACCTACGTTCGAGCTCTTCTATTTAAAGGCTCCGGTGTATAGACCAATTATGTCCGACAAAGATAACGTTTACTTCATCCAGGCTTTCAAACTACTTGACGAAAGGGAAACGTACCGTGGCGGTGAAACAACGGCGGCAGTAGCAGCAGCAGTGACACCAAGGAATGAAAAGACAGCAGCAGCGGCGGCAAGGTATGATTCGGCAGAAAGGGGCGATGCAGCAGATACTAATGCGGTTTGTCGTTTCTTCGATACTTTGCAGAGTCAGCGCAAGTTTGTTGCGGACACGACCGCTTAATGACGGTCGTCTTAATCGGGACTTGGCCTTGGACGATATAATTGCTTGGCNTCTTCGATACTTTGCAGAGTCAGCGCAAGTTTGTTGCGGACACGACCGCTTAATGACGGTCGTCTTAATCGGGACTTGGCCTTGGACGATATAATGGCTTGACTACTAGAGCTGAAAGCTGACAGCTCATCTCCTCACGAAAATCGGCTGGTCATAATTACGGATTCCGATGGGCAAGCCGGAGAAATTCATCCTTCACCGATACATGCCTCTCCTCCACGACGTGGACGAGCGACATCCGTACCGGTGAATTACTCTACCGTCTCTTATCCTGCATGCTTCAATGTGGAAAGATGTGTGTGCTGTGCGGACGTGACCTACCTGGCTGGTTCTACCTCACCTTCCCAATGTCGATCCTCCGAAGACGAGATTCATCTACGTTTGAATAACTTTGAACGAGTTCTACCAGCATTACGACGAGATATTGCTGGCTTACAGTTAGACCTAGCTACCAGTGTGCGTGATGTACGGGACATAAAAAATCAGCTAGAATGATTTTAATTGGACTTGTTACCATCTCCCAAACAATAGCATAAATTGCGTCTGTATACATAGGTGACGAAGTTGCATATGAGTGGCTTCACTTCATNGACCTAGCTACCAGTGTGCGTGATGTACGGGACATAAAAAATCAGCTAGAATGATTTTAATTGGACTTGTTACCATCTCCTAAACAATAGCATAAATTGCGTCTGTATACATAGGTGACGAAGTTGCATATGAGTGGCTTCACTTCCTTAAATTCTTGTCTTCCTAATATTTTTTCCCATAAACATTACTATTTTATGGTGATTTTTATAGTAAAATACGTGAACATATTTTTCTTTCCTAAAATGAGCGTGTGTGTATGTTAGTTTACTCTTTTTTCCGCAGGTTCAAATGTAAATATAAATTTAAGATTTTCTCTCTCAGGTTCATATGTGTGGATACGGATATTTTTTTCTCTTATTGGTATATACTTATTGCGCTTACTTTTCTCTTGAAAAAAAGGCAGGTACGTGAAATTTTTTTATAAAAGTGCCTGGTATTAAAAAAATTTTTAGCCACAGTTATTTTTTTGATATATAATTAATAATATTTGCGCTTTTTACTTTCAATTTTTTTTAATACTGGAAAGTTTATCGAAGCCCTACTGTAAATTAAATGTTTTAACTATAAATATAAGCCAATATGTGAAAATTAGGCAGAAAGTAAATGCAATTTCAAATATTATATTTTTTTAATTATATTTTTAAAAAACCTACAAATACGTTGTACGAACACGGAAAGACACGGACCATTTCGCTGCTGATCTACATAAATGCCTAATCGAACACGAGGCTTGTTGAGATGGCAGAGAGAGATACGAGGGTTATTCGGAAAGTAAGGTCCGAATCGCCGTAGCTAATCTAATGTCGCGCGAACATTGTAACGCACATGCGCACCGACTCCCGGCATGCCTTGCTCGTCAAACGACATCATTTGCATTGGTATTGTTGCAGTGTGCTGTTTACGGTGTCAGTTCAAAATGTTTAAAACAATTGATCAGCCCGCTGATTGTGAAATACGGTCAGTTATTCTGTTTTTGACAGCAAGGAACGTTTCAGCAGCGGAAGTTCATAGACAGATAAGTCAAGTGCATGGCCCCAATGCGATGAGTGACAGAAAAGTGCCAAGTGGGTGAGAGCTTTCAATGACGGACGGGAAAATGTCCATGATGAACCGCGATCAGGCCGACCATCGGTGATCACACAGAAGATTTGGTAAAAGCCGTGGACGAAAAGATTCGTGAAGACCAGCGATTCACAATTTCAACTTTAGCATTGGAATTTCCAAATGTGGNACGTTTCAGCAGCGGAAGTTCATAGACAGATAAGTCAAGTGCATGGCCCCAATGCGATGAGTGACAGAAAAGTGCGTAAGTGGGTGAGAGCTTTCAATGACGGACGGGAAAATGTCCATGATGAACCGCGATCAGGCCGACCATCGGTGATCACACAGAAGATTTGGTAAAAGCCGTGGACGAAAAGATTCGTCANTCACACAGAAGATTTGGTAAAAGCCGTGGACGAAAAGATTCGTGAAGACCAGCGATTCACAATTTCAACTTTAGCATTGGAATTTCCAAATGTGGGTAAGACAACTTTGCACAAAATTGTCTCTGAAAATTTGCAATTTCACACTTCGACGTGCAATACGAAATAAGCGACGTGGCCTTCTGATGTCTGGAGTTTTGTTGCTGCATGACAATGCCAGACCCCATTCTGCCGTTAACACCCAAAATCAGACCAGATCTTTAGGATGGGAACAGATTGACCACCCACCGTACAGTCCAGACTTGGCGCCGAGCGATTTTCACTTGTTCCGCTATCCAGAGGCAAACGCCTTCAGGTAGGCAAGGGCTTCGCCGCAGATTACTAGGTGAAAGAAGCAGTTACAGACTGGTTATCCTCACAGGCGGCAGACGTCTATGACTTAGGCATACAAAAGCTTGTAGAAGGTTATGACAAATGTTTAAACCAATATGGAAACTATGTAGAAAAATAGAGAAACATGTAAGGAATTAAATAAAAAAGGTTTTTGAAAATATCTGTGATGGTTTATGTTTTATAAGAAATCGGACCTTACTTTCCGAATAACCCTCGTATATGTATGGAATTCTAGTGACAACCTTCCTTCTGACACACCCCGTGAAAAGCCGTTGATAACGCGTTCTTCCGAAAATAAATGTAAATTTTCTTCGCAGCGCTGTACGTTAACAATCATTCATGGCTGATTTGTGTAAGTTGTGCCGTACAGAAGAGGATGCGATGCGCAAGTGCGTATTGCTTCCCTGGATTGAACATGTTGACCGGCTTGCTATCTAGTAAATACGTAACTGATTTAACTTCGCATGACACTGGTCTGGAGCCAAGGCATACTTCTCATGAGAAATGCATACATTCTGAAACCCAATCACTGTATCCTTGCCTTACCTCAGCGTGTTTATTACTATTACATTTTTCGTGCTACTTACAAGCATAATTACTTCTTCCATGACGTTGCACTTCGTACACGAAAATGTCGTTCACCCGTACTTGACTCATGTGTTCGTTGTTTTTATACCTCGAAAAATTCTGTAACACACATAGAAGCATGTGTTTTACACATAACAGTTTTCGTAATCACACATTAATGTGTCCTGCTCATAACAGCTTTCGAAATCGTAACAACATCGCAAGTGTACAGCTCAATCGCAAAATTTATTTTGTATAACACATCGAGCATCTCAAAAACTAACACACCTGTACCCNAAACTAACAGTGTTCACGTAACTGTAATTGACTACGTCTTCGGTCTTGAATTGTGAAAATGCTTCAACGTCACTCTCTATATCTTCAAAGTCGCTGTATTTGAACTCTGAATTGTGAGGACTAGGAAAGTATACGTCAATTTTCTCGCTCGCAGGTGGTCTTGGGTTTGGCACAGCACTGCAGGCTGTCTGCACACCGTTTGATAAGACTGTGTGGATGTCAAACAGGAGATTATTGTCATTTTATTCTGCTGTGCGTTAGACGTTTTCTCGGTCGCTTGACATCGTAACGTTAGAGTTTTTTTTATATGTAATTTTGCGTGATGGCACGCAGCGTTTTTTCCCTCTTGCAATACTAGGGTTAGTGGCTCGTGTGAAATGCGTGAAGGAGAGCGTATGGTGCGGTTAACTTCTCACAGTTCTTAGGCGCATTGTGTGCAGTGCAATGCAATAAGACCACACACAATCCTTTCTTCCACACAACGTTCTGTGCCATGTGCCAAGATAGTTCTTCTCCGCAACTAAGTTTTCCTTACTCTATGCATGGAAGATCCAAGATAATTTTCCCTCCTCCCAGTTACTTTTATCTGGCAGGCGTCCCACTCCGGAGAGAGTTTTACCTTCGCCTTCGAGCACGGAAATCCGTGAACGGATGGCACTTGCTGCCTTTACAGGTACGCACCCATTCTAATTTGGGAAGCAGACGGTTGGTGAAATCTTTCCCCCAAAGCTCAAATGGATGTCCTCCCGGCAAAACTCGATGAATGTTATGAGTGAACGTTCCACAGCCCCAGATTTATTATTCTTGACACTGTACAAAAGACCATGTGCATACTCGTAACTCTCCACAGGGTTGAACATTACTGTAAAAACTGAGCGTTCCCCTCACGTCTAAAGTCTTATAAAGCTACAAAAAAGGGACTGGAAGGTGTGGAGGGGGTGGAGATAAATGGCGGTAGTCGATAAATAATCGGCTAGTGTCAAAGTTTGCCGACTGAATAACCATAAAAATAGTGAGTTGAACAAAGTCGAATATTTAGTCGAGCTATGGCGAGTAATTTCACTTCCTGCATGTAAGTCTTTGTATAATTTTTTCAATTTTTTTCATATTTTTTAATTTTTTTTAAATTCTTATTTTTATATTTAACACTTTATTTGATTTTTTTATTTTTTTAAACATTTTCTTAATTTTTAAAAATTTTCAATTTTTTTCTAGATATTTGGTGTTTTGGGGGGTTTAAATTCATCGCAAGGTCAAGGTCATTGTTAAGGTCACGGTCACCCACATCCAAGATGGCTGCCTAATGACATCACAACATGGGCGGCCGGGTGATTTCGGCCGTGCCAGGTGCCATTATGCCCTATATCTAATTTTTATTCTTCTGTAGATATTTTTTTCAACCCACAGAATGAACATTTAGCACATTAAGCTTCGCGACAATTTATAGTCAACGAATAGTATATGGCGCTTGAAATTTAGATTTTACGAGGACGATAAAAGTAAATCAGCCCGATATGGTAAACTATGCTCTAGCGCCTTTAAAAAGTTTATTTTGTCATAATTTTCAAACCATTTGCGATAGAATCACCAAAACCAGATATCACTTTAGATAATTATAAGACTCACCAGACGATAACAAATACAGTTACACACATACTTCTGCACTGGGCGCGAGCGCGGTGTAACCTGGTTATGTGAGGTCCCAGCGCTGGGAAGTTGGAGGTGACCCACCTCGACCCTCCACACTCCCCGGTATATTCACTGGCCGCTAGGTCGCCCAGCGGCCGAGGGAATGATTAACACCCGACATGGCTGACGTCACAGCCCCTCTACTCCTCCTCCTGGAGGATTTGACGACTTGAGAAGATGAATAAGAAACTTCTAGGTTCCACCCAACCATTAATTAAATTCCTGGGCTAAGGCCGACGGCATTAAATAACCCCCGCAGCCGGAGGAGAGCAGACATCCTGTATGGTAGCTATCTGGCAGAAATTTTATAATTGGGTAAAGTCTGGTGCAGTATGGTACATCAAAGGAGAGGAAATAAGATAGCGGTGGGTGCGAGAGGACGGTGTGGACGGAAGAGCGGGCATGGTACCCGACAAGTATAGGACTATAATTTATGGGGGCACTCGGAGCTCTCTAGAACATTACGAACTGGTGAATTGTTAACTGCGTTAATGTCGTACTGTATGACTGTGTGATATGGAATAAACTGTTAATACTAGCTGTGCCCGCGGCTCCGCTCGTGTAGCAAGAGAACGCGCTGGCGGCAAACTTTTTTTAGACTTGATCAACTTTTATTGTTTGTAAATTTTTTGAGAAATTTTCTTGCGATAAAAAGTAGCCAATATCACCTTTGAGCCCTCCAACTATTTCTGTGCAAGAAATTGCGTCGATCTGTTGCTCGGTTGCGACGTGGCATTGTTATTCCGTTTGTGTACTTTTTAATTTTACAATAAAAATTTCCCCGAGGGAATGAGATATTTTCTCGGGATAAAAAGTAGCCTATGTCACTTCCCGGCCCTCCAACTGTATCTGTGAAAAAAATCACGTTGATCCGCTGCTCCGTTGCGACGTGAAAGAAGGACAAACAAACATCCAAACACACTTTCGCATTTATAATATTAGTTAGGATTGGAACTGTTAAACAAGGACATATAATTTGCATAATAATTCAATAGGTTTTAATACATGTTTTATTGGGAATCATTGTAGTTATTAGATTGCATTACTTTTAGGGTGGTTGTAACTTTATTGATTAAGTAGATACATTTTTTTTAGCTAGTGATGTCAATTTGTTGTGAGTCAAGAGATTTTTCTTAGTAGTTTTTGAAAATAAATCAACAAATTATTATTTATATCTTTATTTTATTAAGACCTCCATCCCCTAAACGCCTAACTGAGATGACTCACTTTGCCAAATTGTAACAAGATTGTCATACTGTTACATATTAGCCAACCTACCTTTTCATTATTGCTGATTTCATATAAGTGCGGTAAAATTTGACAGATAATGTGATCAACCTACACAGTATGTAAACAGCAAATGCTCTCTTTTGCAAAGTATAGTATAAGCTTATGAAGTGTTGCGGGATGTATGCTGTTATTTTGGCGAATTTGATTATGGCTTTGGATACTCAGAACTAAAAGTTGTAATTTAAAACGTTATTGTGCTTACAACACTTATGGTTTAAATTATATTTTTAAATCAATATTAATATATTTTTTTAAATTCTTTAGTGAATGACTTTAAAAACATGTTTAGCAATTATGATGGAGCATGTCTACACTTACGAACAGTAAAACGTTTCCAGCCATGTTTCCAGCCCGGTGAACGCCATTGTGCTTGTGCAAGTGCATGTTCGGTTTTCTCAAAGTGTTTATACTTAATACGAGTACGTTGTTGGTGTTGTCGGAATATTTTATCGATAGATAATTACATTTTATTAGCTTTCTTTAAGCATAGTTGGCTGTTGATAACATCTAAGTGCGTTTCCTTCAGTGAAATATCGGCACGTCTTTACCGCTTCGTAAAGGCTCGTTCTGCTATTTTCCTTAACCGCCCTCCGCAATGAAGCGACACGAATATAACATATGTTTCTGAGTTTAAGTTTGCAGGTTTCAAGAAACGTGCGAAGTGTTAATTTTACTTAATGATACTGAAAATAAATTATTTAAGGTCAGTGACGAACAAACGCTTTTATAGTGAAGTATAGTGCAAGGATTCACATAGAAAAATATACGTTCAAGAGGTTGCAAATTACGAAAAGTAAGTTAGTGTATTTTGTAAATAACGTATTTCCAAACAGTTTCTATAATGTTTGAAATGCACATGGCCTTAAAATCTGCACTTTCAAACCTTTTGTAGCATGTAAATAATATTTGTTTATTTGGTCTATATCGTAAATCCAACGAGTTAAAGGTTAACTTCGGTCAGTGTGCGTGATTAATGCTGCATCAGTACGGACAGCGATGTATGCATCGCGTTTTGTTTTCAATCGAATTTAAAACTTTCGAAGTTATAATAATTTGAAAGTTATTTACGTAGAAGCAAAATTTTCTACTGCTCCATCAAAATAATATCCAACTCTAAATGTCACACTCTACTAAGAACAACCTCAAAACAAAGCCCGCTCACGAAACACGTTAAACTCTGGTTCCGTTTCTTTTTACCCTCGAAAAAATTAAAAAGCGCCCCAACTAACTTAACTTTGAAATTACATGAATAAAAAAAGGTTGGAACGACAACCCTGCTATAAAATCCTACATTGAATACTTGAGGAAGTTAGCTGACGTCAGTTTTCAGTGCCTGCTATGACAGAAAACACATGCAAAATGCAAGTGTGCATTGAACTCATAATATTTGTTTACAAACGTTGTTTGCTTCGTTGTCACAACATCTGTGGTGGAAGGATATATTGTAACCTCGCTACATTTCCATAACTGTTAAAAGTTACCCCACTTACATGAAATAAACAATGCCAGGAATATTTAGTGAGAAATCTTTGCTGTATATCGTAAACACCAATACTAAAAACTTATTCATTACAAACACACAAACTATCTCAACATACAAACACACTGATAAGCTATCAACCTTTTGACCATAACAACCATCTATACTTTGTGACCATACTAAATATCCATACCAGCCGAACATATTAACTGGGCATATAGACCACAACAACCGACCAGAAAATCAAAAAGACCAACCGACCAGACCAACCAGTAATTCCAACTACATTAGGCAACCAACCAGACGGCCACCAACTGGCAAGACCAGATTAGACCAACCAGTCTGAAAGACAGATCAGACTAACTTACCATAAAGACCGACAAGAGCAGCCAACCAGTCCAATGGATCATAGAGACCAGACGACTAGACTGACAAGACCAACAAGCCACTCAGTTTTATACTACTAGCTGAACAATATTTAGTAATATGATTGTTGGCCAGTCGACCAGGCCAAACAAATTACAAAACCGAGCAACCAAACGAACCGACAAGACCGACGAACTAACAAGACTTATTATCAATACCAACAGACAAGACCGAACTAGAGCAAACAAGCAAAAAGACCGAACAGACCAAGAAGACTGGCCAAACCAATGCTGAACCAGACAAACCGACCAACAAGGCTGGGAGACCAACCGACAGTCAAGACCACAACAGGCAACAAGACCCAATAGACCAACTGACAAACAACACCTACAAAACCAACCGACCACAAAATCGACCAGACCAGCCGACCATACAAACCGATCAGACCTACCGTTCAATCCAGCTGACCAGACTGACCATCAAAACCAATCTACCAAAACAGCCAAAAAATCTTACCGAAAAGTCCAACCAACCAGACCCACTAACGAACAGACATATTAACCAGACTGTCCAACAATATCGGCCATATCAACAAACGAGGGCATCTAACCTTGAAACACATCGCATAACACGAATTTCAACACGAATTTCATAACGAAGTTCTTCGCAAAAACCTTTGCAAACATCATCTCGCAACCCAAATCAAAAAACACGAAGTAAATACAATATGTAACTAAAAGACTAATCCGACTTCATAAGGTTATAACATTCACACGAATAAAGAAAAGGACGCGCGACNCAAACGAGGGCATCTAACCTTGAAACACATCGCATAACACGAATTTCAACACGAATTTCATAACGAAGTTCTTCGCGAAAACCTTTGCAAACATCATCTCGCAACCCAAATCAAAAAACACGAAGTAAATACAATATGTAACTAAAAGACTAATCCGACTTCATAAGGTTATAACATTCACACGAATAAAGAAAAGGACGCGCGACCAATTGTAAAATACACATCGGAACGTAAAGTCTCCCTTGGCACAAGTTGCATGTTGCGGGTTCACATGATTGCCGGTAGTAGCCCCCCTGGTGGCGCTAAAGCTGATGCTGCTAGCGCGCTCGTCCAGTTTGCATCGGGATGGTGATAACAGGGGCAAAAAAAAGCAGTTTCGTTCTCAGTTTTATTAAGTGTGAGTAAAATATAACCGTGCAGTGTGATTTCCTTCTACATCATGGCACTGCAGCTGCTACTGCGCAGAGCATACGATGGTGGCGCAAGCAGTTTCAAGACGCCCATTGTTAGTGAAAGGGGAAGTCCACATGTCACCCCCATGTGTCTGAACAGGACGTAGAGCATATCTGGCAGAGTTTTGTACGGAGTCCACATAAGTTAAATTGTCGTGGAAGCCGAGAACTGGCCATCTCCCATATGAAGGTCTGGTTTGTTTTGTGGAGATGATTGTTCTTCAAGCCATACAGGAATTGCTACAATCACATGGATGGTGATAAACAACGATGTCTTGAGTTTTGTGAATTCATTATGCGCATTGAGATAGACAATGAAATCTTTAGTTCACGTTTGGTTTTCAGAGATGAGGCCATGCACCAGTTAAATGGAAAAGTGCTCCGACATAACACACTAATATTTGAACACATCGACCAGATTCAATAGTCGAGCATGAGAGAGACTATCCAAAGCTGAATGCGTTTTGCACTGTTTCCTAAAAGAAGGGAATGTCCGTTATGTTTTGCAGAAAACCCTGTTACAGGAATGTCATATCTGGATATGTTGGGGATCTGGCTGTTTCCACAAATACGAAAACATTCCGATAATTTAATTTTTCAACAGGACGGAGCACCACCGTACTGACACCTGCATACCAGATAATTTCTCAACAATGAGCTTCCTGAACGATGGATTGGCCGTAAAGAGCTTACGGATCGCGCATTACACCACTGGCCTCCAAGGTCGCCTGATCTCAGTTAATGTGATTTTTTTTGGAGGGGTTTGTGAAATAAATTGTCTACGTACCTCCAATCTCAACAAATGTGGGCGAACTGTGACGCTGCATAGTAACAGCAGTGGCTGTGGTAACACCTGTTATGCTCGCACGAGTATGGGAGGAATTTGACTACCGCTTAGATTTAGACGTATGCCATGCGTCCAGTGGAGGAGATATTGAACATTTGTGAAAAAATTAATTAAAACTTTGTGTTCTTATACATATTTTTGAATTTTCCTGAAGGTGTTATGGGCATGCATGTAAAAATTATAGCCTTCTGAAATCGGATAAATCTTTTTGATACATGCTGTACGTCACCCATCGCGATTATGCAGCGAATCGAGTCACGAATCTCGTATCATAATGCAAAGCTTATCGCAAGCCATTTGGCGAAGCAAAACATTAGCTACGAAAAATCTCTCTTCTCGTGGTGTAAGGCATGTCGTGAAGCAAGATGCGAAATACGAGAAATGCCTCAAAGCATGTCGCGATTCAGTTCACACCATGAAGGCTGTAAGCCAACGAGCTACGATGAGCTTTAATCAATTAATTTAATATTAAGAAGGGTGCTGCAAGTCAGTCGGTCTGTCCAAGAGGTCCAAGGCATAATTGTGTATATACTTCCCGACGGTAAACCTTGGGGCCCAATCCCGCACCCAACAAAAATACTTTTAAACTATAAAAATCCTTATTAAAGAATCCCATAACAATTCACAAAATAGGCACGGTGGGCTCAAGTCACAAAGCCCACCACAAGTCCCATAACCAGAAACGCAGCATGTACCAAACTACAGTATGAGAACTGTCGTGAGTAATATATTTTACATGTCTCCGTAGCTATACTTGTCATATTGTACATGAACGATACTATTTAGCAAGCTGTTTCCTCATGAAGTCACAAGCTAGATGACCAGACGCAGGAGAACACACCATCGACAACCCACGATCAACGATGACGCAATCACCGAAATCGTTGATGCTTTGGGACACATATCCTGCTTGCAAAATATACGACAAATGTTTTAAAATACTTTTAATTAAATTTTTATTATAATTTCAAAAGAAATATTTTTTATTATTTAACTGTGGTTATTCCTGCCCATTCATGGTCAAGTAAAATGGAAGTCGTCGGTCCTACCTTCGCGATCGACTTGGGGCATGTTTTGGTACTTTTTTTTTTTTGGTACCTCATGTCTTGCTACGCGACATGGCCCACAGCATTTTTTCGGCTATTTTTCGTAGCTCAAGCTTTCCTTCGCGACATCGCTCGCGTTCCGATTATAGCTCTTTGATTCGCTCCATGACTGGAGGAACCACCTAAGGTTCAATAAGCAGAAAATGCAAAATTAAATCGCATATAAAGAATGGTATATGGGTTGCATAAAGTAGGCCATTAAACATGCTTCAGGTGAAGAATATAGGCCTTATAGTGACATACACGGTTCACAGATCGGATACTAACATGCGATTAAGAACACTTTTAGTGATGTTTTGCGGGAATTTCTAACATCTGGTGTGCTGATGCGCATCTCATATAACGTTGTAAGAAGCAATCTCTAAAGTGAAGCATGTTAAAGGGACCTAAGTTCAGGATCTGAAACCATAAAAATCTGGTAATTTTCCCAGTGATTTGGCAAATGTTTGAGGAATAAAGAAAATGACCAAAAGTAAGTTGTAGACGACACGTATAGGGGTCAGAGTGGGATAAGAGGTTTGTAGTTCGTAATTACCTGAGAACTGGAATCTTTATAGCAATGATTGCATGTGAGCTTGAGATTGTGTAACTGTCCTTTCGCCCCTGTTACATAAAATTTATGTGAATTTAGGTGTCGGTATGGGCATGTTTTCTTTTTATCAATGACCCCTGCTTATTCGAATAATGAATAATATATGTATGTTTTCGCAGGTTGCTCCCATAGTTTTAAACAAAAAAAATACAGTATGGACCAAAATTCACGTGCCAAACTCTATAAGTTGATTCCCTGTGGAAAATAAGGTGGGGTATACATGGACAACACTATCATATGGTCAATATTAAGGGAAAAACGTTTTGTTGAAAATCTAATTTTGGAATCAATAAATGTAAATATTGCAGGAAGTACTTGAGATGGAGCGACCATAATCGGAATGGTGTGTCAGGAATAGGAGATCGTAAATCTGTGTAAATATGGTTGGTCAAATCGTCCCTCCTCATTGCGTAAGTAGTGGTAGTCACCCTCTCTTCGCAGGGAACTTTAGAACACTAGGTGGTAAATAAAAAGTCGAGTCGCATTATGACCCATAATGGCACAAGGAATACAAAAGGCCCTTTTGTCCGAACTCGCTCCGGTAAACCATTTTCGAGAAAACGCCACTCAAAATTTTGAAGGTGTGATGTAGCCCTGCGGGGGTAGGTAAAACATTTGCTACCTGCGCCACACACCTGACAAAGTAACAGGTGAGAATGTAATCGGTGCTTACGTGGAGTTGACGTCGGTTGCTGGTAAATCCGTATGTGCCTGCAGTTGGTTGTGGAAGCATGGAAAGTTATACGCGAGTGGAACTAGCCGACATGCACCTCGTGCATGGAGCAGCCAACATGAATGCAAGGCAAATACTGGAGCTTTACCGGCTGCACTACACAGAGCGACGTTATTTTGGTCGCACCATCTCAAGTACTTCCTGCAATATTTACACGTATGCAATTAGAAATTATATTTTCACCACCGCGTACCTCCCTTATTTTTAATGGTGTTATCAATGTATATTCCACCTTATTTTCCACAAGTAATCACCTTCTAAAGTTTAGCACATGAATTTTGGTGTACGTTGTATATGTTAAAGTGTTTGATGTGAACATAAACTGAGCTCTTTACTATGGCAGTTGTTGTAGAGAACGAGAGCTACAAGTTATAGAATGCCCTGTTTAAAAATATCACTAAAAGTAATAATAACAGTGCTAAAATCATACATCGAATCGTATGTATGCAAATTTTCATTACTGTTACACTTTCGACTCAAAGTGACAAACATTGGCAATTTGAAACTGCTTGTTATTTTTCTGCAGCCTGTTAAGACAATGTTTTATTTTCTAGAAAGAGGTCCCTCGCCCTCATCGATATAATATTAATTAAATTCGCCGACCAGTATTCTTTACCAGCCAACCAACCATAAACCAACAATGTTAGAAGTTAAAATCCGTGAAAATTAACACATTAAAGTTTAAGTTAGAACAAAATTAAGTGATTAAAGTTAAAAGTTAAAAAACAACTAATTTTTTACAATTAAAATAAAGTCTCAAAAACGTTTTCCATAGATGTTTATTCAAAATTAAAAATTAAAAAAGCACAATTTACAGTTCCTGAAAAAAATTACCACAACTTGGTAGCTGAATGCCGAATTACATAGGCCAACTTATCAAAATGATGAATTTACAATCTTCTACAAAGCCTTTCGAAATAAAATTTCTGAAATAAACTATTATAGCACAACTTAGCACGAAACCAGACCAGCGTATTGACTACAAAAACCATCGAAATATGCATACCGCACGAGGGCCATCAACTGTGCAACCGTGATTTTTGTGTAGAAAGAGATGGTATCGATAAAACGCGATAGTGGCCTCTCCCCTACCACGCAATCGCATTGCAAATGTCTACCGATGATCTTAGATTCAGTACATAACATCAGTGGTTCGATGTTTATATCGTGGTGTGCAACTCGTCGACTGTCAAATAAGTTGCATATTATTAAGCAGTTTGTCAAGATATTAATAGCATTTGCAATTATTTCGTTGTCATCTCTGATCTCCAGGCGATTGCAAAGTTTACTAACGTTAGTTTAAACCATTAACCAGATATTTTACTAATTAAAAATTAAAAGCTAATTAAGTTTAATTATAACTTATAAGTTAAAAATTACCCCCCTTTTTAACAATTAATTATAATCATTACTTTTAAAAATCGTTAATCCCAAGTATGCACCCACCATACCTACGAAAACATTTCAACCATACCATCCAAACGATATAACTCTAACACTACCCTTACTTATCATCTAATGCATATTCTAAATTATTCCTTCGAATATTTGGTGTACAACTCCGATCATATCGCAGTAGTCCGTAGGTAAGGCCTTCCATACATTTGCTCCTTACGCACAGTCAGTTATATCTAAAATGTCTTACCACAACAGCAACACTGTTTTACCAACTAATTATGGGATAAACGGATAAGCTGTGCATATAAACACATATTCAGAGAACTCGATTTTCACTCCATCAGATGATTGCACCACCTTCAATCAGATAAGAACTCATATATGCAGATTATTGGCAAACTGACTCCTGTCGAAAACGAATAACATTTTAACTTTGCCGAGATCATGCAGCTGCCTGTATATACATATTCCAACCAACCACAGTACCTAGGAAGAAAGAAATGTTTTCAGTTACGTTCCATGCATCTCGCAATAATTAATACAATGTATTTAAAATTCTCATAGAGTCTTTCTACCTTAATCATAGAGTACTCTTTAGTCAAAAACAGAATTACATCAACGTTATCGTATTTCTTTTTCTAAATGACATTCAAATTTTCAACAGAAATCCATGCCAATTGCTATATTAAGAATGTTTATGCATATATTTAAAGTTCTTATAACCTTACAGCTTGCAAGTATTTGTACATATCAAGGTACTCTATNATATCAAGGTACGACAATCATAAAAAAATTGTTTATTTAATATTGAACGAATAACATCTTCGATGTACCTCGGAATGGTCTTATTCGTTTGTTCCTAACAGCTTAATAGTAGCAGAGATCAAATAAAATAAATAATGCAGAAGTCATTTGTATACTTTAACTTTATTTTACAGACTTGTCAAAAAATACATAAAGTACTTACACACTCAACTTATTCTCCATTCGACAAAACATTTATGATTCTGTCTATTTTATAGACTAATTCCTTCTGTGAGCTTTCAGCCCACTCTTATTCGCATATACCACACCACAGTTAGCACATGGATAAATCTTGTCTGAAGTACTGAACATGCAATGGCTACCATAATGTCGTAAAGCATGGCAGCTTTTACTAAAAGTATTTCCACAGTAGCAACATTGTTTCTGTGATAAAAGTAACAAATCTCTAATATCTCCTGCTCTTGACAACGCCACCGGTGATAAATATGACAAGTCTTCCACATTGGTTTAAAGTTATAGTGAAAGAAAGGATATGGCACAAAATTAAACACAATTGTTTTAAAAAAAAATATTTTACACTTATTTGCATGTAGAATGAAATAAGAAAGCAGCTCATCAAGTCATGCGATATGGCCCCTTGACGTCGCCTCCGTGATGATCTAAACCACCTCTTTCATGTTCGAGTAATCCTCACCTCTTTGCCTAACGAATCAAAATTCTGAGTGTGTCTACAAGTTCATTGAGATCTTTCGGTAACATGTAGCTGGTATCCTTGCCATCTTAAATCTTCCACCGATCACCTGTCGTCTCGAGTTTAGAGGCAAGGTAAATGGATGTGTTGGGAAAATCATCATTCGTTTCATCATAATTTTCAATACTGTCGTCATAGTCATTTTCAACAATGAGATATTCATGATTGTCTTCACATTCAGTCGAATCTACTGCACATTGTACGTCACTCATTCTATAATTAGCATTAGCTGCCCAATGGGATGGGATGTGTGTACATGTTTAATTGGCTCGATTTTACGACTGGATGGTATTTTTGTAATTGTGAGTAGAATGGTTTGATGAAATGTTTGTTCGATATGAAAATTTTGCTAGCATGGTTTCTGGGCGTAGGTCCGTTCTTTGTCCTACACAACATGAAAAATCTTCTAAATCCTATATGCAGAGGAATTTTTTTGTAAGTCCTACATCAGTGAAATTTTTTTTACCAGTCCTTAATGAGGGTGTGTAGGAGGGGGGATAATTCTGAGTTTTTACATTCATGCAAAATATTAAAAGTCCTACATCAGTTGAAAGAAAAAATATTCAAAGTCCCGTGATGTAGTATGAATGTATATAAGTGGTGGAACGAAGGTTACTAAGTCTTACAAGAATGGTTAAGTCCTACAATAGGTTAAAAATATTCTAAATCCTGCACGAGGTTAAAACATTTCTATGTCCTTCAGAAAATGAAAATTTTTCTTTGTCCAACAAAAATGGCTGGGTGGAGCGAAGGTGACTGTAGTGGAATGCGAGACACGAGAAATTAGGGGTGGAATAATAGACCATGAGGAAATAAAGTCGAAGGTGGCAGGTCGAATGATTTTGAGTAATTGGGAAACAAGATGGGAGATGGAAACATTATTGCGACCAGAAACAAGCTAACAACCAGAAACAAGATGGCGACCGGAAACAACACTGCGTCCGGAAACAAGATGGTGGCGAGTGACGTTAGATGTATATAAATTTTGGTTCCAGTAGGTTTAATATTACCTGAAATGTAGTAATACACCCTATTTACCAAATGCCTAAAGAGAAGACATGATATTATATTATTCGTTACTGCCACTTACTAAAAGTCAATATACTTTGAAAATATCGGCTGAGCGATACTGGATATAAAACATACAATCTAAAATCATGTATGTCTCAAGTTTAGAAAAACGTGATTGAAGTACAAGATTCGATTAATATAAGGTGATTTTACTGAATCTTTCTGGGAATAAAATGAATCGATCTTGAGGCACAGTGAAAAGAATTAATGTTCATGACACATTCATTATAGTGGGTAAATAAGTTGTTACTTACTTTAACGTTAATCTTATATTTCGTCAGAAACCGTAGGATTCTTTAAATTAATTTTAATATTTGGAATAGCAAAGCAATTACTGCAACATCCAGACATTTGTAGAGTGCCAGTAGGTAAATATGGACAACCTTAGTCTTCGTCCGAGAGCATTAACGACAAATTCGAAAGACCACATTATTGATCTTCTTCAGAATCCTGTAGGGGCCTTCCCAACATTTATGTAGCTTCAGGCAGTGCCCTTTTCGCCTCTGTTGATTGTACAGCCCATACTGATCATAGCAGCTTCTTTTATTTGTCCCTCACTGCCCCCTCCCCCCCACTCTTTTGAGAACAGCAGGTTGCATAGGAACTGGCAGTGTTTTACATACTCTGTTTGCGGTGTCTTTATTGATTACGTCACTCTTTGCACTGTTATCTATGTTGGTTTTGTTTCCACTGAATATATGGGCAATAGGCCATAGTCTTCCTAGTGCAAGTGTCGTTGTGAGGCATCGCACATGCTGCTGTTCAGAATGATGATGGAGCGTATGAACACTTCGTAGCCAATGCACGGCGGTACTTGGGCAACACTAGCGGCCACGACCTCAAGCACCTCGGCTACTGTCATGATACTGCAGTACCATACTGATTTTTCGCTTAGCGAGAGCAGTACGTCCTTCACGAGTCAAGTACAACGTGGCTGTGAGCTTGAAGTGACGCGAAAGTTCTCGTATTTTGCACTGGCATGCAGTTAAAAATGCTACCCATCGCATGCCAAAATGTGTGACTGACCACCACCATCGCTTCACGTCTCCTGTGAGTTGTCCTCCGATAAACTAAGGTCACTCTTCCTCGCATACTCCATACCTGTAGAGCCGGCCTGTAAAACAGTCAAGGAAGGCCTGGGCGTCCTCTGTCAGTAAACCCGCTAACATTGGCAGAGAATGTAATTAAGCAGGTGTGTTAAAACTATGCTGACTTGGGCTAATGCCTTCGGTGACAGTTATTATGACTTCTGTCTGCGCTGCTGCGGTCCGGAGTTGGTAGCCCATGGACTGAGCTAACTGCCCTGGAAATGTTGTGGCATTGCACATCACTAAGGCCTATTAATTTCCTATTGCTCTAATAAACACACGCACCGTGTTAAATGAGGAATTGGTATCGCCATAATGAATGTAAGAATCGTCATCACGAGGAGTAAAATAAATTACCAGTCGTACCTAAGGAAATATCTTTCGTTATATTGTAGAATTCAGTTTAGTCCTATATACAGACTAAACACCATATAAGTACCCTTACAGCTTTCAGCGTGTCTTGTGAGTATTGGCATCAGATAATAACAAAGTGTTTCGCCATTATGAAATAATAGCAATATAATTATAGTTAAAGTTTTACTCATTCCGCTACTCCCTATCTGTAGTGTAAAGAATGGTTCGTAGAGTCTACTGTTAATGTTCAGTGGCACAGACTATAGGGTGCCTTGGAGTTTGAGGATATATCACACAGTGACTTTATCACGACTTCTTAGTTTTGAACAGGTTTATTTAACGGGAATTGACTTACACATTCCCGGCACTGCTGCGGGACTTTATACATACTTATTCGACACCTTGGACGAGATTTTACTCATATTTTAACGCCCTGCGAGTTCAAGGCTTGAAGGACTGGTTACACTGTTCTGGCTAACGTTTCCGATGCTGTAGGGGCATTAGGTGTCAGGACAGGTCCCTGAGTGATGACGGGGTTACTTATCTGCACATGTTGCGTGGTAGTTGTTACGGCAGTCAAGGTCTGGTGAGTTGGATGGCTCGGATACGTTCCGGCAGTTTATGAGGTCTGGTGTGCTGGATGGCCCTGTTAAAGGCCCTCTGTGGTTGGCTTGTTACACGCAGCTGGCTTCCTCTCGGTGCAGCTCACCACTCACTCCCGTTCTCGGTGTACGGTAGTAAATGACTGCTTACTACCCTACCACATCCCGGCGAGGGAACCTGTGTGGGCCCCCACCCATCCTTCGTGGCTACGGACTGCACTGCACTATCCCACTATCTCGAGATGGCACTTCTGTTGAAGCTCACCACTCGACTTCGCCTTCTCGGTGCATGTTAACTGACTGATTTGTGACTGATAACTAACTGATGTGGTAACTGACTGGCTGACTCGCGTCCTGGCATGGTGATACTACTCGTCCGACGTGACTCTGGTAACTGTCTCTGATTCTGCCCGGTGTCTCGCGTCCCGATTTGGCTGACCCCTTAATGTCGCGACTGACTACCTGCGCATTCCGGGGTGGCGGTACCGAACTCCGCACCACATGCTGCTCGTTGCTTCGACTCACGGACGTGGCCGGGTTCCGATATCCCGGCCTAACTCTCTCGGCGCGGCTGACCTCTCTCTGTGCAGTACTGACGAACTCTGCGGTGATAACGACTGACTCCTCTGCCCGGTAATAATGGAACTGCTCCGAACTAACCTCTCTGTGTGGTGATAATCAACTGGAGTCCCAAACTCCCAACAAAGAGGCTTATATCCTTTCTAGCCTCCAACCCTAAGTTCCTACATGTGTGTCTGTTGTTGGGGGAGAGGGTTGGAGGAAGCACAGCACAATGCACTTCTAACCCGTGTCATGGTTCCTGAAAGTTGGGGGGGGGGG